>WTSP01001492.1:0-13101 GCA_025331215.1 Actenoides lindsayi | reverse complement strand
CAGCAGATCGTATTCTCATCCAGGTCATGAGCAGCCAGTTTTTCCATTAGAAATCTATGGGGAACAGTGTCAAATGCCTTCTGGAAGTCCAGGTAGACCACACCCACAGCCTTTCCCTCTCCTAGTAGTTGGGTCATCTTGTCATAGAAGGAGATCAGGGTCGTCAGGCAAGATCTTCCTTTCCTAAACCCATGCTGATTGTGCCTGATCCGCTGATTGCCTATTTAATCTGACCCAGTAAAACAGAGATACAATATTAGAAAGAATACTGGAGACATTGAAAAGTGTGTAAAACAAGGATTGCGCATATTACAGTTATGACTGATGCCACCTGTCAAAGAGCAGGAGGTCTTATATTTTCTGTGACCCCTCTATACTTAGTAAAAAGAGTCACTTTGAGAGCAATACTCTGCCAGGATAACTTAAACACCCACTTTAGAATAAAATAAATTGCCAACTAGACTTGTCTCCTTTCTTTTGAGTGGAAGCCCAGCTGCCTGCTTTCTGGCATTACACTTAACCTTATATACACTTAACTTTATATAGGGTGAAGTCAGTTAAGGTCATTCGCATCTTCTGTGGAAAAAATGCCTGAATGAAGAAAATTCAGGAAGTGTACAGTTCTATAAGAGATATAATTTTATCTCAAAAGACTGACAAAAAGTATGCATCTATATATTTTACAAGTTTTTTTTGCTAGAGCTTTGGAAATGGCTCTACAAAGAGCAAAGATCTTAATCATAGTTTCAATAGTCTATGCCATTCTAAAAATATAGGCTGCCTGACACTCTCAAATACTGGAATATTCTATTTGGTCGTAGTGATGATTATGCATAATACACTGGTGCAGACCTTCAGTGCGCTGTACAAACATCCCATTAGAAGAATCACAGTACCTGTCATTTACTGATGTAAAGCTAATTTTTCTGACTGTTACAGTGTTAGTAGATTGATCTATCTGTCCTTTGGGAAAACACTGAGACAGGGTTTGAAAGGTCACTAATCCCAGTGGATGTCTGTGTCACATTCTGAAGCACAAAGAGCAAGAGATTTTGTGGAGGATCAGAAACGAGTTGCACAACTAAGATTTTATGATAATCTCCACAGTAGCAGAATCTTCACTATTGCCCCTTACGTGCTGTCTGTGGAGTTACAGTCTTCACAGAAAGAAATAAAAACAAGAGGCATCAGGAGTGAATATTCCTTAAAATTGTTACATCTTTGGTCAGCCCATCATTTCTTATTCAGCAGTATGGAAAATACTGGACCAAAGCCTGGAGCTATATTCGTGACTCTGGGGAGTTTTCTCTGTGAAGTCTCAAGCAGCAGAGACACTTTAGGAGCATGCGGTAATGCACAAGGAGGTTGCCAGTGCCTCAGATCCTCCTTATAAGGGACTGGCAGCAGTTGATGCCCTCCTGGGAGCCCATCTGGACCTGTGAGGTCCACAATGGCCCACAGCAGGTCCTTCCCTATCCTCAAACACTGATGAATCAATCCAGCAGGAAGAACCTCATGGAGAGGCTCCTCCTTTGTTTATCTGCACTCCTTCCCTGTCAAATTTGCAGGTAGGACAGATGGTGACTGTAGAGGTGACAGACTACAGATACTTCAGGTGGCACTAGTGACAACTTGTACCAACTGGCAGTGGAAAGAAACAAAAAAAAAGACACTAATGCTATACACACTGCTAAGGAACATGTCTTCAATTACGTGTTATTACTGTTTGTGTAAGAATGACAACTCGGCTGTAAAAAGAAGCAAACAAAATAGACATGCCTGTGCTGAAGACAGTGTGTTGATACCATCAACCTGGTTATCAGGAAATCTCAGGTGAGAGTCAACAGAAACTGGTCAAAATCTGTGCTTCTGATAGTGTGATCTCAGAACTCTATTTCTAGCAAACAAACAATAAATTACTTCATAACAGCTTCTTTATGAAGTAAGGCACAACCTTGGATACAAAGAGAGCTCTGACCATGCTCTCAGTAAGTTTGTTTAGACATTTTTAAACAATGGTCCTACACTGAATATAAATGCATTGATAACTCCAAGCTCTTCAATGTTGTCCAAAAGACAACTGCTGGCTGAGTAGAGACATAACAGAGTAACAGAGCTGTGAAACAAGTAAAGCAGAACCTCTCTCAGCAGGCCCTCCTTAGGGGGACTGTACCTGCGGTGTTCATTTTAGTCAGCATACATGGGACAAGACAAATAATAGAATTTGTAGTTTGTTTAATAGAGGGAATAATGTCATGGGGAGTGGGATTCTTGGATTTTCTCATATTTTGAAATTTACAGGACATTAAACAGCATTGAATGAGAAACACAGCAAGTAAGATGTTCTACACGAATTAGAATTTTATCTAAGTCCTGATTAATTACACATTTTGAATATTCTCAGACTTGAGTAGTAGTGTATTTTTCCTTCTCACCTTCCATTATGTTGTCTCCATATACTTAGTGATTCTACGTACTTCTTCCCAAGATTCAACAGTGTCCTATAAACTGCCCTTAGACATTTTGAAAAATGTTTCTCCAAACCAAATCACCCAAAAAAAAACAAAGGAAAAAAATTTCCCCCCTTTTGGGTGGAGGGGGGGGGGTTGCCCCCCCCAAAAAAATTTTTTTTTTCCCATTAAACAAAAATTTTTTGGGGGGGGGGGGGGGAAGGGCAGAGAGTTATAAAAGGAGTCTGGAAAAGTATTTGTACGGGACAAAGAAAGGTTCCCCTTCCTAATGAGACCAATGAGCAAAGCAGCTGCTGGAATAGTATTGTACCCAACAGGCTTGAACTACGTAGGGAACCCCAGCATTTGTAGAATGCAATCAACCAAGTAACCCTTCAATCTTTGACCAGTGTCTCTTTCTTGAGCTTAAACCCTTGAGGGTATGTGCCACAAGGTCCTAAGCATCCAGCCCATGTCAGCAGAACTCTGAAAATTTTACGCATCTGCCAAATTTGTACTGTATAAGTCAATGAGTTCTGCAGGTTTCTAAATAGCTTTCAACTTGCTTGCCCTCACATTAAATGCAAAGTAATGTATCTGACTGTTTAAAGGTTTTATTGTCAAGACATAAAACTTTTTTCCAAACTATTATATTTTATTTTCCAGGTTGTAAAATGTTGAAATAATCAAATCTGATTTGATTTTACCTTATTCTATTGATCAATGACTAATTTATTTTTATTGCTTCATAAATGAACTCCGTGGACATTTTACTCTTAGTTCCAAGTGCATTTTTTATGAAAGTATTCCATAAAGTGTTGTTTGTGGAGTGATAATATTGAACACGTTGGCATAAACTTCAAAGCCTTAAATGGTGTGGCAACTATTTTTTTTTTCCTTTATCTTTTAAGTCATTGAGTTCACCTGGAGCATTTCTGTTTTCAGTTTCAGTTACAGTAATCAATGGGAAAACATTTGCTGTGAAGAATGCTTAGCTCTACAACTTGATTCCCAGCTGGACTGTGAGTCCCATTAGCCTTTAGGCACAGAACAAATCTTATCTCTTTACCTGTGCTTCTTCCTAAGAAAATCCATGGGGCTGTTATCTTAGCAGAATTAGCAGGGAAATTGGTTAGACCTGGCATTTGTAGAGGACTTTTGTGCTCTCAGATACTAATTAGCTTCAGGACTCTCTTTTCTCTAGCAGTTGTTGGTAATATGTTGTGAATTATTTATTAGGCTTTTTGTGAATGTATAATACCTCCCAGATGCTTGGGTAGTGGACATATATTTTATAGATATGAATATAGATCAATAAATAGATAGGTGTGAGATCTTCTCTGTAGAGGACAGTTAGAAAATTATCAGAAAAATAGGAGTGAAAAACAGATATATTTTGACACTGAGTCTTTTTGGGCTGGTGTCATGTTTGGGGGTTTTTTTCTCAATATCCTCTTCTGTGGTGGTATTTCCTAATAAACTGTGTCAACACTGTAAGGGGCAGGTGCCATGGTGCCATTTTCAGAATAATTTCAAGTAGATTGAATTTTACAAAGAGATATGGACATATTGGTTACAAGGACACACTTAAAATAAGTCATCTCCATCCAAAATATTTTACCTTCAAAGTCCAGGTACAAGGCCTTGAGCTTTATAAAGAAGATGTTATACTACAGACATAGCCTTCTTTTCTCTGTGCAAATGATCCAAGAGCAGATATGGGTACTTTTACTCATCATTTACAGCTGTTCAACAAATATTCCCTGTGAATGTATTTCAGACTACAGGTGGTTCATGAACTATTCAACTATTTTTGACTATAAGCTTCTCTCAGGATTCTGACTCACATTCGCTAAGCAAACAGCTGTGGTGGCTAAGACCTTACTGCCTCTTCTTCCCCCATCCCAGCTGTTTGTTACTGACCCTTTGCCAGAAATTCTTGCTCCTGTTCCAGATACAGCAAAACCTGCTGCACCTCAGCTGCTCCAGTTCATAATCTGGCATCTTACTGCAAAACAGCTTCTATTGCTAAGTTAAGCTTATATACAGGACTGTACAATGGAACAGCTGAGCTGCATTAAAAAGCTCTATTCTGCCAACTCTGCAATTGAAAGCTGTATCTTCTTGAAAGAAGTGCTGATTTAACTAGTTCATTAAGACCTACTAGAATTTGTCTGTCAGTGTTCTCCTGACCATGTATTGGCCAATGTATTGCTTTTAGGTGTCTAAAAGCATTATAAACAAAGTTCAGAAATTTTGATATATTTAGTAACACCAGCTACAGTCACACCACTACAGCATTTGAGAAGTGTTGTCACCTGCATGGGTGTTACATATGTATTTGCTTAAAGAGTAGAAATTCTCTACTTTTCAAAGAAACAAACATCCAAAATTCAATGAGAAATAAAGATATATAAACTTACGAACAAAATATGGGAAAAGTGAATCAAAATGTGCAAAACTTTCTCAAATGTACACCCATATCTATCTTAAGCTTAGTTGAAATATAAACTCTTTAAAACTGTCTGGGGGAAACTAGTAAATTAAAATAATACTGTAGAAATAGAAAGGACACAAATCCTAGCCATACGCTAAAAGTAAAGTGAAACCATGAATTTATTCATATCATCTGAATATATAATAATAAAGCATACAGAAAAAAAAAAAAAATCTTAGCATTTTTTAACCTTTTGGTGTAAGTGAAACATGTAAAGGATGTTTGTGCAAAAATAGCTACACTGACTTAGGTAACTATTAGGTATAGTAAATATTTTCAGGTTTGCCCTGTAATTATGCGCATGTAAGATAAGGTCATAAACAACATGCACGTACGTTCCCTTAACTGAATTGCACAAGTAATACATCAGCAAAAATTTAGTCAAATATGTATGTTTCCATGGGAAGAAAATATCTTCTACTCCAACAGAAGTCAATCTACTACTATAATTCAAAAGGTGGAAAACAGCCCAGCAAAAAAAATTCCCAGGAGAGGAATCAGTTGTTCTTTATAAATATGACAGTAAAATGCTGCACTATATTGAATTAATGGTCACCAGACAAACAGGACAACCACTGAAGTATAGCCCAATTCGCATTGTTTTACAAACATAATGTGCTGTGAAGTAGACTAAAGCAGCTGCTACTTAGAATCAAACTGAAGTTAAAATGTTTTATACTGTTAAACCTTTCTCTATTAACAGCTGCTTAAGAACTTCTGCCCTGAAGGAAAATACAGATGGATTTGCAATACAAAAAGCACAATACATTGGACTTCAATTATTGGAAATAACGAAGTTTTTAACAGGGAAAGATTAATACTGATGATGCAGCTTAATAAGATTTTTATGAAAAAAAAAACTTTTTTCTAACATGCTCACAGCTTGGGATATAGGCATGTTGGGTATATAATTACTTTAATTACAGGGAAAGTTGAAGGAATTTGGCTATAATTGCCCATTATCTAGTTGTCCTGAACATGACAGTCACCATACCTATTTTTGCAACAGCAGATTTCCTAAGGTCAATACAATACTGATGACTCTCCATTCTGCTATATGATTATTGATTATGCTTCCGGTTTACATTAGTGCTTTCTGAATGTGGTCCCATTCTTCATCACTCACTTCTGATGCTCTGCCTTTTACAACTAGGACATCCAGGAAGAAAAGAAAAATGGTATCCAAAGTTTTTATTTACCTTCAACAATTTTTCTGTGTTGTATTATTGCTGCACTTCACATTTACAACTTCCCATGAAAAATGTCTACAAAGCAAAAGCTTCTATTTGTTAAGCAAGCCAGAGACTTTAAAAGACAAAGTTTTAGAAAAGGGTATATTTTATATTTTCTTAAACTTTCCTTTGGCCCCTGAAATTACAGAATCACAGAATTACACAATGACTGAGGTTGTCAGGGACTAGAGGTCATCTAGTCCAACCCTACAGCTAAACCAGTTTGCTCAGGGCCATCATAAGTCGAGTTCTGTGTATCTGTAAGAATGGAGATGCTACAATTTCTATAGACAATATCTTCAAGTTGTTGTCAACCACCTTCACAGTAAAAATATTTTTTATTATGCATAAAGCTACCCACAGGAAATACAGATTCATGAAAACCTGTAATATCTTCACTATTGTTTAATACAGTAATCTATTGAGTTTCATTTTTTGCTTCTAGAAGGTTTATATACTTAACTTATGTACTAAACCATTAGTCTTCTGTTGTTACCCTCATCTATACCCCTCAGTGGATCAAGTTAGCTCTATTTAAGTTGAGACACTTGTATTTTATTCAATTTTGTACTAGTAAAATAAAACCTAGAGGAACTATTCTGTTTTTATGCTACCTATAAATAGAATTTGGCCACTCCTGTAGAATCTAAAACATGCTTCAATTACCTTCAAAGTCTTAGCTTCAAAATGTAATCTGATTCATGGATAAAGAACAAATACAACAACTAGCAAATTCACCTTGCTACAGTATGTTAGAGGTCCTGCAGAGGACAGTTTGGACAAAAAGAAGTATATAATTAATATCTTTCTGTAAGGAAATATCTGATTTCCTGATTAAGTTTTCAAGTCAGTGGAACAATCCTGTAAGGAAATTCTGGCCATTGCCACAACTTTGCTTACTGTTTAGCCATTCATAGCATCAAGCAATCCAGACGGTAAAACAAAAACAGGCCAGTAGAAAAATTCTCATCTCAGTTATGCTAGACTTCCCATAGAACAAAAGAATTTGGACTCTCAAACTTATTTTCCGCCATGTAGTACATACTCAAAACAGCAGAAGGACCACAGGTTAGGATGGGCCTGTGAAATCTTTTTATAAGCTCAGAAGATGTGCCTTCACTGCTGTTCTGCTCTTGGAAGGAGTGTCTGGAGGTATGAATATTCTTGTTTCTTCTTAGAGCCAAGACTCACCATTACCAATTCCAGAAGGGATCTAAAATTTGTCATCAAAAGAGTCAGATTACCCTGATTAGAACAAATGACATTTATTTATTCAAAATCCAGAATGAGATTCAGCACCCATCAAAGCACAGCAGTGTGTCTGCATGGTCTTTCATAGTCTTAACTCTTGATGCAGTGGACATCCGTCTGCAAAAAAAAACAACCCAGGGAAAACTTGGACTTCTTATTAGACAGCTATAGTTTGCTATTTCAGAATGCATTGCATCCCTTTGGATCAGAGGGACAAACTGACCCAAGAGATCCATTTCACCTCTCACTTCTAGGACACAGCTGTTGTCATACAGTGGTATGGATTTGTGTGCATCTGTATATATAACTGGCATTGGATATGTTTAGTCAGCACATCAGGGGACATACAAAGGATGAGAAGACAAGGTGGCACTTGCTGTACATATTTATATAGTAAGTGCATCTAGGGAAGCCAACTGGCAGCTCTACCTGCATGTCTGCTCCCTGGGAGAGCGTAACCAGGTAGGCTGTTATCCTATGTAAAAGGAAAAGTGCTTGGGAGAGCTCCTTTGGGTCAGGAACAGAAGGACAAGGTAGACCACCGTGAATGTTATTAAGGTTGATACACACCCAATGAGAAACAGCCAAAGTGCCCTCTTTGGTGTCACTGCACAGTAACACAGCTGTCCTGTGCCTGGCAGGCCAGCTTCATAGGCAGTGATGCCTAAACCTTTACAAAGCCTGCAAAGTGCTCCTGTGAGCATTTTCCTCCTAGTGCCGTGAAGACATTCAAGCCTTTCCTGCTCTAAAGGCTATGCATTTTATACTTGTGCTCTCTTTCTTTCACGTTCTACCACCCCACACTGTCTTAGGCCTTAAGAGCTGCAATTCAGATATTTGTTTAGTTGTTCTAAAAAGACAAGAAAGTATACCTGAGCTTTTAGCAGCATGACTCACTTGAAAGCTTTTTTTTTCAATACCCATCACAATAGCTGAAGTCAGGATCTGTTTTACACATGCTGTAAGAGGGTTCACCTCTACTCTGTTGTAGGAGGATGGTAGAGGAGCAGGTAATTATAGCCCACACATACAGGTATCCTCATGCCCTGCCAGGATTCTGCAGAAGTCTTTTTCTGGGATTTCTGTGCTCCTGCAGATGGGAATGACTGGGGATTTACAGCAGACCTCAGGAAAGGCAGGGGCTTGAGGATTTGGAGACATAAAGTCAAATTCTTCTCTTGAACCCACGTGGTGGATTGAAAAGGAGAAATTAGCCATATGAAATAAAGCCAGGTACTGTGAATCTTTCTAGTAGGTAAATATTTCTTTAATATTTTTTTTTCTGAGGGTTATTTTTTAGTATATCCAGCTGTGGCCTGTAGCAGAAAGGAATATCTCATAATGAGCTCTGTTATAAATGGCTCTGAAACACAGAGTGTTGGAATGCCACTAAAAATATTTTGTCTGTGGCTTTTGCTAAGGCTCAGCTCCTCAGGAAATACTTTCATTGTTTAATACTGTCATTTTGTACATATCCAATATTTTCTTAATCTGTCACTGGGATTAGTTTATTTATAACAAGCTTATTTTCCAATTGCATGCTGTAAATATGTCTTAACAGCCCTGCCAAAAACACTAGCTATTCACTATAACTACTCAGTTACAGAGATCTGACCAATTTATTAGCTTTTAAAAATGTCAGAAGTATGTGTCAAATCTTCCCTTTACCCCCCTTTTTTTCCACTGAAATAGGGGACGTACAAGTGTGGGTCAGGAGTCACTTTGTTGATTAAACATAGTTATAAAAATGAAGGACCGATTGTGTCTCTAGATTTAGCCCTGAGTTTGTCATTCACATCTCTCCAGAAGTAATTCCAATACAGTGGGACTTAAAAACAACTACTCCATGTTTCTTCCATGCTCCTTAGAAAATTGCGACTAGCCTGTAATAAAAGCAGCTTATGGCAACTATAACACAAGAAACCCAGATGTTCTTGCTGAGGATTTTTTGGGGAGACTCCAGTGCTGTCATTAGGGTGCTTCTTGTTGTCCCTTGGAAGATGTGAAGGAAATAAAAAAGGCTCTCTGTTTCTTATGTCTCAGGGTTACTATATAGATGGACTGCTGAATTTTACAGCTGGCAACCAGGTAAGGTTTATAAAATGTGTTTCATAAGCAGCACATCCCATAACATGTATTCTGCAACAGGATCCCGTTTGTTCGGGGGAGCTAAATGATCAAAATTAGCTCTCTTAATAGTCTTATATCCTTTAAATATTAAGTCTATATATTCATGTGTGTGTGTCTATATAGAGAATAAAAAAGAAGCTATGTGGAATACAGAGGATTTGTTCAAACACTCATACATCTGCCAGCAAGTTTGCTGACAGTTTGGGGTTTTTTAATATATTTACACAGCTGTAATATATATACTTTTGTGGGAAACGTTTTCCATCATTAGCTTTCCAACAGGTTAAGAACATTATTCATAGATATATCTACGCACAATGAGCCAAATTCTCGTCTTTGCTGTAACGGTGTAAATCCAGAGTCACTTCATTAAAATCGATTGCTTTTGGGTGTTGGGTTTTTTGGGTTTTGGTGTGTGTTTTTTTTTTTTATTAGCTTTTAACTTGTACCTGGTAACAGAGAAGAATTTGTCCTCTTCCAAGATTGCAGCAAGACTGCTGACCTTCTGTGCTTGAGCAGATAATCTGACGGTCATTTCTGTGTCATAGCTCTGGAAACGACCTGCTGGCTCTTAGTGCATTCTGCAGTCACATGTTTTGACTGATAAGATGATAGGAATCAATCTTTCTGAAAGCAATGTCCAAAGGCTGTCTCTAGGATTGTTTTTAATTCACAAGTGTTTTCTCTCTTCAGTGTCTAAAAAGGAGTCTAGAATTTCCCCAGGTACTTATTCCTCCTGACTAAAATCCATATACATACTTTAGCTACACCTGGTACAAAGAGTCATTAAAATATCATTAAACTGTGTCTCATGATACGGGTCCAAAACTGATCTTACTTGCAAGTGGAAATCTTTTATAACTGCACTTCAGTCATTAAAAAGTAATTCCAGATTTCTGCTGCCTTCATAGAGACTGGAATTTGTTCTTCTTCATCAAGTCACTCTTTTAAACTAATATGGTTAGACAAGTTTTTAGAGGAAACATTATTTTTTATCTGAATCAGGAGATTTTTAAAAGCTACCTTGTCACTCATCTTAATGTGGCAACTTTATGGCTGTAGGGATGCTGTCTCTCAGCAACTCCTGCACTGCCATTTCTTTCCCCTGCAAGAAAGTTGATAGATGATAAAAAGGAGCTGGGAAGGACTAAGTTGTGCTGGAGGTACATGGCTTTCCAAAGAGAGTAAACTGTGCTGGTTTCACAGATGTGTTAAATTAATTATGGAGGGAGGAATAGTCAAAGTCATCTGAGAAATCTGGGACACACTTCTGTGGTATATGAGCAAATTACGTAGGTGTAAGGCCTGGGTAAAACTTGGGTGCTGCCTAAGCTGAATAATATCTCTATCAAAACAATATTTTTTTGCAAAACCTAGTTACAAAACAGTAAGTTCCCACACAATGTGGCATTCCATCTCATTGCAGGACAAGCTGCAAGACAAACACAGAAATCACTGAAGTGAATTAGACTGGAAACTATCTTCTACAAAGGCCAAATCTTCTCACATATTTCCATTCTACCAGACAGAGCTAAACCCTGACGCCCCACTTTAAGTCTCTCGCAAGGCTGAAGTAAGCCCCAACTAGGTTGCTAGACTTCCAACTTAATATGGGACTTACTTTCAATACAAGTACATACTACCAACTTCTACATTTCCTATACATTCATAATAGAAGCTACTGAATTTGAGACTGAAGTCTGGGAAGTCCTCCAGCCTCTGGCAGTCTGCTTTGCCTAGTCTAACCCTTGCAACATTCAATGACCCCCATCTGACAGCAGCAGGGACAGCAAAGGGACACAAGCAAGGGGACAACACCAGGGACTAGAAAACTGTTGCTGAGTGCTCAGGGCAGTACCTGGGTGGCAGCAGCTGAGCAACGAGCAGAAGAGAGGAGGGAGGCCAAGTGGAAGATGGGTCTGAGCGGTCTCATTGCCACCCAGTGGGCTCTACATATCAGGCTGCTCCTCAGGATTGGCTGTATCTGCTGCCCAAACCTAGGGCTACTTGCAAATCCCAGCTGCCTTCAAGGTCTGCTATAGTTTGCCTAAGCAGAATAGCCAGTGCAGAGATATCCCATGGTCTGGTTACACACCAATTTCTGTCACATACAATAGAAGAGGGAGGATTTTTCAAGGAAAGGTTCTTAAAGTCTGTGATAAGGTGTTAAGAAACTCAAACATAAACTCCCTCAAAAATAATAGTAACTCTGTGAGAAATTCTTCCAGTGTTTGTATAGTGTAGCCCTATATAATGTTACAGACTGTAGTCCTGAACGTTGTAATCTTAACCATACACCAAAGTGTGTTTTTAAATGTAATGCATTTCGATGTCCTGTTTGCATTGGACTCAGTATTGTAGGCCCCTGCAGGACATTCTGTTTACAAAAGAGATTACCTAAAATAAAAATTACAAAACAAAGTGGTCTAAATTACAAAAATGAAAGTAGGAATGCCTCACTCGGAAGTTTTTTCCACAAGTCCAGATATAAACACGGCCAAAGGGACTCAGTATAAATCAAGTTATTTTCCTATTACCTCAGCAAGACAGGGGCTCAACAGCTATCCTGGCCTTATTTTACAGGCTATAACATAGAACTAGTTTAAATCTACTTTCATTCAGTTTATAGTTCAAGAAACAGCTGTATTGAGATGGAAAACTTTTGTGATGAGTTCTTTTCTAGATGTAAAAAAATCCCCTCTTATAAAATGTAGTTCTTGCTTACTAGTTACTTGTCTTTGCCTTTCTACAAGCCTAGCAAGAAAAGGTAAGAAGAAAAAGACTGAGCTTAGATGAGGTAGCTTTGTGCAATAGCAGGTCTATGTTGTCCATGATGTCCCGTGCATTGCTACATTGCTACAGACCCTGACTACAAGGAAAAAATCTGCTAGACCAAGGATTTACCACCCCAGGAAGGCGATACACTCTGGTTTATATGTAGAAATTCCTGCAGATAGGAGAATTATTTTTTCGCTCAACCATAATACATGCTGATATGTGTCCTAGCTGGGATCTACTGTGGTGCTTGCTGATGTCTGCAAGGTGGTATGGTATCCTGTGCTGGCTGACAATATTGAAACAGCAGATGAGTACTATGATAATCACAAAGTATTGGATAACCACCACTTGGCTACCTTGCCTTGCAGCTCAAGGATTAATTCTCCTCTTCAGATTAAGGAGCAAATTTTACTGCAGCCAAGCTCCCTGGTATTGTACTGCTCCAGACAAGACTGTCCTGAGTCTGGCCCTACAGATGCTTTTCTGAAAGGTTCAGAATAATATAAACATGTGAAGACTAAACTTCATTTTGGAAAAAATTGGCCATTGAATGTAGGTGTTCAGTTTATCGTCAAGAAATGTGAACCACAGATAAACTGAGCTTAATGGTTCTCATTTATTATCCTATAATAATTAATATTTTGTAACATGACCAACTATATCACTGGGATTTTTCACTGTGACTGGAAAATCTTTTTGTAAGGGCTTAATCAACAGTTATCCACAACTACATATAATCTTTTTTCTAAAAAAATAAAATAAA
>WTSP01001491.1:54719-67459 GCA_025331215.1 Actenoides lindsayi | reverse complement strand
AGACATTAATTAGATCCCCTCTCAGTCTTCTCTCCAGACTAAAAAGCCCCAGGTCTCTCAGCCTTTCCTCATAAGGCAGCTGTTCCAGCCCCTTCAGCATCCTCATAGCCCTTTCTCCACTTTGTGAAAATGGGGCTGATGTTTCCCCTTTTCCAATCAGGGAGAACTTCACCAGACTGCCAGGACTTCTCAAATATGATGGAAAGCAACTTAGCAAGTTCATCTGCCAGTTCCCTCCGGACCCGCAGGTGGATCTCACACAGTCCCAAGGATTTGTTCACCTTTGGGTCCTTTTGATGGTCTTGAACCTGATCTTCACTTACAGTGGGCAGATCTTCCTTCTCCCAGTCCCCGTCTTTGGCTTCAGCAATGTGGGCAGTGCATCTGGAGCCCTTGCCAGTGAAGACTGTGGCAAAGAAGTCATTGAATACCTCAGCCTCTCCATATCCCTTGTGACCAAGTCTCCTTCCTTCCAGAGAGGCCCCATGTCTTCTCTAGCCTTCCTTTTATCACTGACATACCTGTAGAAGGTTTTTTTTGTTGCCCTTCATGTCCCTGACAGATGTAATTCCATCTGTGTTTTAGGTGTTCTAACCTTATCCCTGGCTGGCTGGACAACTTCTTTGTAGTCCTCCTAGGGCACCTATTCTTGCTTCCACTCTCTGCAGGCTTTCTTTTTGCATCTAAGTGTGTCCAGGAGCTCCTTGTCCATTCATGCAGGCCTCCTGGGATTCTTACCTACCCTCTTTCTTGAGACACGTTGCTCCTGGGCTTGGAGGAGGTCATCCTTGAACATTGACCAGCTTTCTTGGGCCCCCTCCAGGGCTTACTACCTGATTTGTGGTCAACTTCTGTGTTGACAGGAGTTGAATAGTTCATATCCCTTATGTCCCCTTTTCTATAGCTCTGTGTTAGCTGTTTGAGTTACTGGCTGATGGTTCCGGTGAGATCAGCATGGGGAACTGGTAGCTAGCTTGAGGTTGCTGTTCTTAATCCATAAGAAGTTCTCTAATTTTGGGAGTCAGTGGAATTCCTAACTTTATAAATCACCCCTGAGTATCAGTGCCCCAACCTGGACAGCTCTGGCTTGAACCTTGGGCAGAGAGGTCTTCTAGTATTGTGGTTTGGTTTTGTTTTGCCCTTTAGTATTGCTCAAATTTATTTAGATTTCCTTCCAGGGACAACTTAAAAATGTCTGCTGTTTGCCACTGAAATTAGCCCTTTTTATGTCTTCCTCAGGAAGAAGTATTCTTTAGTTCTCTAGCAAAATCTGTCAGCACGCGCTGGGGCTAGTTTAGAGAATTGATCTGGCTTAACTGTCCCATCCCAGGAGAACCACTGTGTCAGGACACAGGGCCCTAAATCATGAACGCTGGCTGACAGTTTACTCCTGGAAGAACCCCATATCTTTTTTGAGTACTTCTGTGTCCCAGGTATTTTGCTGGATATATAAGAGTTTTATCCCAAACTCTTTCTCTATTCTCCAAGAAAGAAAATTATCCCATCATATATCCAGCTCTTTTTTTCCCTTGTGCATTTAAATGGAACTTAGCTGGAGGTGGCAACCTAACTGTCAGTTTAATCCAAGTATTGGCACAACTGGGTCATAAATTGAACCATCATCAGTGGAAAAAGACGTTGTCTTTCGGGGATCATTTTCAGACCTGGTGCGACAGCAGTTGCAACTCACAGCATCAAGTGACTTCAACTGTCGGATTTTTGTGTTCACTGCTGTTTTGTAGGATGGACACGTGGAAGTGGCACGCTTGCTTCTAGACAGTGGTGCTCAGGTCAACATGCCTGCGGATTCCTTTGAATCTCCGCTCACTCTGGCTGCTTGCGGTGGACACGTGGAGTTAGCAGCTCTTCTGATCGAAAGGGGAGCTAACCTGGAGGAAGTTAATGATGAAGGTTATACTCCTCTAATGGAAGCTGCCCGGGAAGGCCATGAAGAGATGGTAGCTTTGCTTCTGGCACAAGGTGAGCTGGCTGGCGGAGCGTTCGCGGTGAAGAACACAGTGTTGACTGTTTGCTCGGTGTGTGGCTGTCGCTGCTCGTTGCTGTCAGTGCAGAGCAAAGCTAAAGCACCCAAGCCCTGGAGGTGTTGACCTTCCTACCCACCCTTTGTCTGGGCAGTTAAAATAACAGCTGTTTTGTTTCCTAGGGGCAAATATAAATGCACAGACAGAAGAAACACAGGAAACAGCTCTTACTCTGGCGTGTTGTGGAGGGTTTTCCGAAGTAGCTGACTTCCTTATTAAGGCAGGAGCTGATATAGAACTTGGTTGCTCAACACCTTTGATGGAAGCTGCTCAAGAGGGTCATCTTGAATTGGTCAAGTACTTGCTGGCAGCAGGTACGTGTACAGTGCAAATGATCTAACCCAAAGATGTTATAAACTTGAGGCTCTGTGTGATTCTGGATTCTGTTGTGTATCTAAAAAACATCAATGTTTATTAGGAACATTGTTTCCAGCTAACTGCATTTAGGACAAAATGTTAATACAGATAATGCTTGTTTTGACATGCTACTGCTGCTTTGTCTGAGCCTGATTAGCTGCAGCCAGTGTCCCTGAATAACCAGTACTTCCCAAATTGGCCCTGGGAAAGTGCGTGCAAGATAGGTTCTGGAATGAGCTGAATTTCTGGGATGAATGAGTTTTAGTACTTACATCATAGAGCAGTAAAAGTTACATCTTACTGGAGTTGGGGGGAAATGACTTCAATGTTCAACTAATCATAGAATCATTAAGGTTGGAAATGACCTTAAAGATCACCTATCAGTTTACAGTTGGTAGAAACCGAAGTATAGTCATATTGTTTAATAAATAAAAAGGAGCTGCACTGTGGAAATCTTCCTTGTGATGAGAGATGATATATATTTGTATGCTCTTTTCTAAGGATATGCATAAAATTATCTGGATTTGTAATTCTAGAAAGTAATGCTTCTTGCTCACCGAGGGAGAGTGACTACTGTGTTCCTTTGTGCAGTGATACCAGCATGTGACACCAGCTCACTCGGAACACTGCTTGCACTTCACTTCTGCTAATGTAGGAAGTTAATTGCAGAGCCTTGTTTTGGCACCAGGGAGTTTCTAAATATATCCCACACCTTGAAAATAAGAGAATGGCTAATCACCTTGGCATTTTTGTGAGGACTGAAGGATTGCATCGCAAGAATCCTGCATAGCTTTCGTGTAGCTGGAGTGCGTGAAGCTAGGCAAATTATTTTGACAAAATGGTTTTAAAGCAAATGATTTTAAAGAACAGGAAAAAAAATTTAAAATTTTAGAAGTCTTATGGTCTCGTAGTATTAATACTAGTTCAATAACCTGCATTTTGTCTGGTTTTCTTTGGCAGGCAGCTCCCAGTCAAATGAATAGTCTAGACGACTGTCTAGATTCACTTTTAGTTGCTGTAACAACTGAAATCTTCACTGCTGTTAAGGGAACATAGGAATAAGTGAGCACATAGGTTTAAGTCCTTAGATTGCCAGTCATGATTTTTCCAAGCCTTAGCTTATCCCCTTTCCCCAGAGTATTTTTACTACAGAAATAATTTTTACCATGAGAGCAATGCCCTTGGGCTGCAGAAGCTGTTGGTCAGTAGGCTATAGCTGTTGTCACAGATTGAGTGCCTTGATTTTTGTGTTTATTTGACATGAAATGCTTGATGAAGAGATATCCAATAAGAAAAAAACACTGTTGTATTTCTAGGAGCTAATGTTCACGCCACCACAGCGACAGGAGATACAGCTCTGACCTATGCCTGTGAAAATGGACATACTGATGTTGCAGATGTGTTGCTTCAAGCTGGTGCTGATTTGGTAAGGCTTCTGCTGCATCTTGTGGGGGGAAAGTACTTTGTTTTCAAACTGTATGCTAAAGCTTAGCTTCTAGAGCAGGAAGATGACTTTAGCATTTGATGTTCATCTATGGGTGTGAAAGGAGGCAGCAAAGAAACTTCCAAAAGCCTTCACATTCTGTTTATAGAAATAAAAATTCATATTGGGCAATCTTCCATCCATTAAGTGAAAAGTTGTAGCTATAGCCTACCCATGTCACAGCTGATTATTGTCATTTCAGTGTAATCCATAAGTTTAATTCTTTAGCAGGATACATTTCTGTGTTGCCTTTATTCATTATAATACTTTATTATTCCCAGACTCTTGTGGATTAGAGCTTACGTGCTCCACTGCTCTAAATTGAAATTGGTTTAGCATTAGGAGCTACTGCTTCTCTATTTTAGTATTAGCTTCTGTACACTGTGAGTTTCTGAACTTTAGAACTACCACATAAAAAACTCCAAATTAAGCAATGCCTTTTAAATGACCAGCTTGATCTAATCTCCCTTCTTTCGTGTAACTCTTGGCTTTACCATATTGCTTTCACAGTGTTTATTTTCAGTAATACATGTAATCATACCTGAGTTTATTATTTATATAATTGTCTTGGCTTTTTTGTTTGGATTATGTAGCAGGGGATATGTTTGTTTGGCTTTTAAGCAATAAAAAACAATTGTTACATTAGTCTTCTAAAGGAGTTTAGGAGCCTTATGCCTGATAAGGAAGAAGTGGAGCAGATTGTTCTTAGGTTTGTTTTGTTGGGGTTTTTTTTTTCCCCTTAGTCTTTCTTTTTCCACACTCTCTACTTAGGTGTTTTGGGAAGAGGGTTGGAGTTTTGGTTGGATAACTTAGGGGCTTTTTGTTCCTTTTAAATAATAACAATGTCTGAAAAGTTTAACACTGACCTGATAAATCAACAGTTTAATGAAGTTACTTAGATTTCAGTCTTAATGAAGTATTTTAATTTTTTAAGCTTATATTTACAAATACGTACAAATTAATGTTATAATTGTGAATTAATACTTCCCCTTTTCTTTGTGAGTATACTTTTTTATTTTTCCAGGCCTTATTAGTTCTTCTGTAGTAAAGTTCTGCTTCATACATTCCTACCAGGGAGGAGGGTCTGGTTAATGGCCGGGGGTGTGTGTGTGCTTTTTTTGGTACAGCTGCTGCACTTTGCTCAATTCAATGTTGGGTACCAAGCATCAGCTGCTTTAGTAAAGGCAGGATAGATTTGGCAGTTTTTATTAGGTATTTAGTACCTGTTTATAAAATGGTGTAACCCATGAAGTATCCCATGGTGAGGAGCAAAGCCTGGAACAAACAAACAAAAATATAAATTGCTATGCATAAACTTTAAAAAAAAAAAACCAAAACCAAAACAAACCTGCAAGAGCTGCTGCTTAAATGTCACTTCAGACTATTAGAGTTGCTTCACTTCTATTTTTTTTCTCCTCATCACTAAGTTGAGCAGTGCTTGTGGCCTTTCCCATCTACTTTGACCAGTGCTGCTGGGAAAGCTCTTGTGCCTTTCTAAAGCGCTGGTACTGCGTTTTCGTGTGTGCTGCCAATCAAAACAGGGAGCTGGCAAGAGAAACAGAATAAGGAAGCACATGGAAGGGAAGGGAGACCTGCCATGTAAATCTACCAGTTTTGAGTTCTGATTGTAAGTAAAAGGGGCCGTGCCTGCAGAAACTGCAGCAGTGCTGCTGGCAGGTGCCTTGGGTTTGGAGCCAGTTCCTTGCAAGCCTCCGTGTTGCTTTGCTTTAGTGGAAGTTGAGCTGTTTTGAATAAATCTGTTACCATTGTAATCATTTTGAGGAATGTTTCTGAAGTGTGTTGCCCTACTGCTGCTGTATGAAAGTGCTTCTTGGGCAGCACAATGAGAGATTATTCTTCTAGATCTCCATTTTCATTGGTAATTTAAACGAGGTTGGACGATTTCACCAGGTTGTCCCAGGAAGTCTGTGCTGGAGTGGGGAATTGAATGCAAATCTGGACTTAAACCTCTGGTCGGTCTGTCTCAGTTTGGTTAATTTTGCTCTCCTGATGTGCAGACACAGCAGATGGAAGTACATCTCCCATTGCTTTTCTTTCCTTCATTTTTCATCCTGTGACTTCAGTCTTTCCTAGGATTGCTTTCACTGATGTTTCAGTGTTTTCTGGAAACCTTCTCTATACTTGAGGTTTATACAGAGTCACTGGGGAGCTGGACATACAAAATCTTACCCTGCTGTACAGTGGTCCTTTTAAAGGAAAATACTGATGATATCTTCAACAGTAAAAGAAAGGAGGGCTAATACAAACATAATACAATACTGGGAGCATACACTGGACACCCCTGGGTTGCGAGGTGAGGTCCTGAAGGGTTCTTGAGGGTGTGAAGCCTCTTGAGATAAGTGGAGACTAACTCGGTGGCTCATTTCTCCATGCTGTCTGTTGGGAGTAGTCCCTGGTGACAGTCTCCCCTGTGGTTCTTGACAGGGCCATCATTGTGCCAGGAAGACTGCAAAGGAATAACCAGTGTGAATGATGAGTGATCCCATGACTAAGGTGTCTCCTGGCCGTGTTTTAGCTGAATCTTGTTATAACAATTTTTTCTTGGATAAAGTTGTTGCTTTATTCTTTTTTGTGCCACCTGCATATTCTATCTGCATTCAGACCAGGAAGGAAAGGAGTATAGATTTTTGAGGATTTTTTCTTTTCCCTGATTCTACACTGAAGAAAGTTAAGTTGATCTTTCTTCCCCATAAGCTCTTGAGTTAAAGGAACAATAAACACACCCTGTCAAGATTTGTTTGGATCAGTTCTCCCATTTCTTCCCAGATCTACCATTGAGACCTCAAGTCTTTCTCGGCTTCTCAGGTCTCTCTTCAGGACTGAGTGGGCTTTGAGGTGTAGACTTTGAGACTGCAACTGTGAAGAGGAGTGTCTTTCATGCTGGATTAGCCAAATTGGCAGAGGACAGGAGATGTTTCTGTCAGAGGGTTTCTTGTGTTGTGCTCATTGAAAACTGAAGTCTTCCACCTTTGAAGTTCCCCAGTTCAGTCTACTGAACTGATTCCTCTGTGTTGTTCATGTCCAGTTGAGGTTTTCTCAATCTGAAAATAGAGCCTTGAGCCAAAGTTTGAGCAGGTTTTACGATGAGGGTGGTGAGACACTGCAACAGGTTGCCCAGAGGAGTTTGTGGATGCCCCATCACTGGAAATGTTCAAGGTCAGGTTGGACATGTCTTTGAGCACCTGATCGAGTGGAAGATGTCCCTGACTATGCCAGGGGGTTGGACTGGATGGCTGTGGAAGGTTCCATCCAACCCAAACCGTTCTATGGTCATTATACGGTAAGAGATTCTAGTCCCCAGTAGAGTTGTGTGTGAACTGGGAGTGATTATTACAGCCACATCTCGGCACAAAGTGGCTGCTGCTCTTGCAGGTAGATAATGGGGCTGATCCTCTGGCCTAGATACCAAATGTGTCATTCAGTTCAAGAAACAGTGAAGATCTTGAGAAGTCTGTTAGGTTCTTTAAGGAGTGTGGCTTTATAAGAACTAGGAGAAAAAGAACTTGGTAGCAGAGATGAGCATTCTTCGTTTTGCAGTTATTTTTTCTTTAAAACTGCAGTGGCAGGTTCTGCTAGAAATGAACAGTGTCAGAGTACACTCTCGTCTGCTCCTGTCTGCTGCAGAGCTGCTCGGTCGTGCATGGTATTTTGATGATTTTTGTATCTCCTTCTGACTAATTGGTTATGAAGCCTGACTTGTTACCAGTTACCCTGCTGCACTTCTGATGCCCTTCTTTAAGGGATCTGTCTTTTCCATGTCCTTACAGGGGCAAGGTTGGCCTGTCAAAATCTGTAGCAAAACTAGCTTGTCTGGCCTCCACCTTTCCTTGTTAATGTATGCATTTTGAAATGGGCTTGCTGTTGCCAAGTGTGTGAGTGACTTACTGTTAGGCACATCTGAAAACTTCAGCCTGTGATCCCATCTGTGTCTGAGTTGCATCGCAGTTCCTTTATCGCTTGCAGGAGGTGAGGCTTTCAGGGTCTTAGTCTGAGCTCCTGCCGTTTGGACCATATGTAAATTGTGCTTGTTTACAAAGTCCTTTATGGGGACAAAGCATCAGCTTTAGTTCTATTCAGCACAAAATTGAAAATTTTGGAGATTAGCACTCTGAAATACAATTTAATAAAAGCATTTTTTCTAAGCAACGGAACAGTTTCAGGAAAGAATAGCTGGGACTTCAGTAATGCAGTTATTTACCTATCTCATTTTGAGATTTGTTTAATCTCAAAATCGAGGAGAGACACTTGCTTTTCCTATAGGAGTCTCTTTTTCTTTTTTTCTTTTTTCTCCCCCCTCCTTCTTTGTGTCTTTAGCAGCAGTTCTCTTATGAGCATTGAGATGAAGCTAAGAAGTGTGGTGCATGTGTGTTCCCAGAGGAGCTAGGCTAAGGACTGTAAAGCTCACAGAGTATTGGTGCTATTTAATGAGGTAATATCCTGCTCTGAAGCAGTGGACCTTTCTGTAAACTCCAAGTGCCTGTTTGGGTGCCTGTTGTGGAATCAGACCTGGATGAAATGCTGCACACTGGAGACTGCAGTCTCCTTTTTGAAAGCGAGACTGCTCTTGACAAGGTGGTTGCGTCTTTACCTATTTCAGTGTAGCTGAAAACAAAAGATTGTTCTTTTTTGGACAGTGAAGAGACTCCAGTTGCAAAAAAAAAAAAAGTCTAAATTAAAAACTAGAGGCATACCAAACTACCCATTCATTCTTCCTCTCTGACAGAGGATTTTTACAGCCAGATGTTTTTGTCATTGCAGGGATCGTTGCTTTGCCCTCAGCTGATAACATTCCTCACACTGATGTGGCTCCTTAATTAGAACCCCCCTTTCCTTTTCCATCTGTCTGACACGCTGCCTGTTGGATGCAGTGTGCAGGAGGCGACATTTAAACACCTACAAAACCAGCAATATTTTATGGATTTGAATAAACCCATGCTGGAGACAGTTACACTGTTGTTACAGTGAGGGATCTGAGAAGCTGTCGTGTTTTTCCAAACTGTTTCTTGAACTGTCGTGGAAGATGGGGGAGTTCAGGCCATTTCAGACTTGGCCCTCAGTCTTCTACAAATAAAGCAAAGGGGTGTAGGATATGAGAAGCCAGTTTTGGATGTTGTGTTGGAGAATCTCTGGATTGTGCAAAGTACAATGATATCCTCTCTTCTGCCAGTAGTGAACAAAAAGTCATCTTGTGTTTAACAAGATGCTGTGTGTGAATCTGAATGGCTTGTGATAGGAGTCTTAACTGGCGAGAGCTGCGTTGCTTGGTCTTACCTTTGTGCTTGCTTGCCTGATTCCAGCAAAACAGAGTTTTCAGCTGGTGGATCCGATCCATTTAAGTTCACATTCCAGGTCTTCATGACCAAGAACAACATTTATTTGTAGAACAAGAGCCGTGAGTTCTTCTTTTTCCTTCCGCAGGACAAGCAGGAGGACTTAAAGAAGACTATTTTGGAGGGCATAGAGCCGGGCAAGCATCAGGTGAGGTTGGCCTTTGATGCTTGTAAGCTGCAGCCTCAAAATACATGCTAACAAAAAAGCATGGCTTTAAGGCATCTAAATTTCTTGAAAGATAAGAAGACTCACTGTGTAGACCGGACATGTCATCTGTATCCTGCATTCTCCCTTCTGCTGGGTTGTTAAAATACAGTGTCTCAGCCTTCGCAACGACAGCGAGGCCGTTGGCACAAAAAGCTCCATTAGACTTGTGAATCCATATCTAGCTGCCTGTATGGTCTGCCCTCTTTGAACCGGGGGCCTAGTTGAGTTTTCAGGAACCTCTGAAATACTGGTTTACTCCCTATCTCAGGAAGGTTATGTGGGACAGTTATGTTGGTGACTGAGAATACTGTATCTCTTGGTAGGACTTCAGTCGTGGAAAATTAACAGAGTGGCACAGTTAACAACTGAATTGTTTAGCTATTGTCTTGCATCAAAAATTTGTCTGAATCGTTTTCCTTAGAATAACATTTAGACATCTGTGAAATACTCACTGTTGTCATGGAGGAGAGAGGCTTGCTTAAGAATTGAAGAGAGCAGTTGGGCTTTTACTTTAAAAATGCAGATTTTGCTCTAGAACTTTCAGATAACATACGGCATTGGAAACAAACTAAAAAAAACCAACCAACCCCAACATTCTAGTGAATAATACTTGCCAACCAGAAATATTTGTGAACCAAAGAGAATAAGGAGGGGGTGGGGAAGCCCTTGTGTAGCTGATCTGGGAATTGCCTAAAACAGAGAATTTGAAATCGAGAATAAAAAAATACCAGTGATTGTCTTAAGATGCTTCTGATGACACTGCTTTTGCTCTGCTCTCTGCAGTATTGATTGGTCTGGAAAGGAAATCATTATTACTTACTGGATTCTCATCCCTTTCTAAAAGAGTCCCAGTAGAAAAAGTGCAGATAATGTAAACTCTTAGCTGATTTTGGTAATATTCTTGCTTTCCCCTCCCTTCCTATCTGGTACCCAAACCTACAGAAATTCTTCAGGAGAGCACATGACTCGAGTGGTTTGAGAAGGACTTTTCTAGCCAAAGCTGACATCCATGTTCTCCTGTAATACCTCTTTCTGAACATCCTAACTGCAGTATTTCTCAGGATTGGGGCAGTGATGAGAGACAGAATACTGTGGTGAGCCTTCCAGTGCAGATAGCTGGGGAGATTGTCTGTGGAGATGAGTGCTCCTTCCTAGTTTTTCTTCTTACAAAATAAACATTTGCAGGTACTTCAGATGAATGCAAGGAAGAGGCACGTCGGGAAGGCGATGTGGGATGCTTTTGGACAACTTTCATGTTCTCTGTCCTGATTTTGATGATCTACTGCAGGTTACAAAGCAAAAAATGAAATATAGTTTAGAAATTTATGGCCATTTTAGGTAGAAGAAAAGATGGGAGTAGGCAGGGGTACTACACTGGCTCAGGTTCTTATTTTGGCTTGTTCTAGATGTTTTCCCTTAAAGTCTGAGTTGATGCTATCTGCTAGTCTTTATTAGGGGTAAATAAGAGTGCTGAAGTCCTAGAATTCATTTAATCTTCAAATAAAACCTGCATTTCTATCTTGATCTGAAAAATACCATCAAAATGCAGTAACTTTTGAAGATCTACAGCAGGTGGGCACACAAATGGTTTAGTTTGCTTGGACTGATGATGCACATGCTACTGCAAGTATTTGAAGTGTATAATATAGTTGAGAATCAAGTTCTGCCTGCTTGATGAAGTGACAGTTGGTTAAACTGGGCAGAAGAACTGCATTGCATTTCAATGAGGAAGCCTCCTGACACCCGTGCTTAAAACTTAAACAGCAAAGTCTGTTAGGAGTAGGGAATGTTGCAAATAATACCATCTTGCTGCTAGTTATCTGAAATGCTACATTTGAATGTGATGCAGGATGGCTTTTCACTATCTTGACTGTAGCTAAGATGATCTAAAATAACTTCTGCTTCCTGTGATCTTTGCTGTTGTGTTAATGGGGATTTAGAAATGTGTATTCAATTCTTTGGGCAGCGATGTTCCGGTCCCGCTCAGCGAGTGCTGTTCAATAGTTCTTTGCATCCAGAGCTGCTTTGTGAGTGATTTGCCAGCAGTACCAGGGCATAAAGCAAACAGCAGCATCTGGCTTTTTATGATCTGTTCGTAGTGGCTGAGTAAGGTAAAAATATGCCAAATACCAGGCTAAGCATCAGAGCTCATGCTACTAATTCTCGCACATCATGGGGCCACATACTAACAGAATTAGCTTTACATGTCCTGCAAATGTATTTCTGACATGCAGCCAGCCCAAGAGCATGCATACTTTTAGTGATACCTAAGCAGTCCTTTGCCCTGGGAAAAGATTCTGCTGATTTGACACACGCATGCACAAAAAAACTGCAGAGTGACTTCAGTAGTAAGTCTGTAAAGCTTCCTATCTGCCTGTATGCACTTAGGCAATGTACTGCCAAACAAGCAAAGAAATCAGAGCTCCAGTGTGGACTTTGTGCACTGCTTTAATGCGTGTTTAATAATGACAAGTTCTTAGGAAGGCACAGAAGCAGACTATTTCCACCCTTTCCAAAGCGTGTAGGAGGGGGGCAATGTAACCCCCGTTAATGGCAAAGGACTGGTTTGTATTTGCTGCCTGGGGTCAGTCTCCAATAGAAGATCCAGGCAAGAGTGCATGAACAGAAAGTGAACTTAAAGTGTGGCTTGCAACCAAAGTAAGCCCTATGTCAAAGAACATACGCAGAGGTTTCAGGAATGTGGAAACTATGGGAAGGAGTTTATTTTTTATCACAAATCTGTTAGTAAATAGCTGTATCATCCACTGTCAGTGCTAACAGTTAACTTTCACTGTCAGATATACATGCAATTCCAAACGTAAATAATGAATTTAGAGCTTGGCTTCTGAAATATTTAGTTATAAAAACACAGTCCTACTATATTATTGATCAGACTGAACATTCAGCATGCCAACAGAAACACTGCCAGGAAGATGATGTTCTCCCACCTTCTTGCTGTGGGAGGGTTCACATGTATTAATCAGCATTCTTTGTCATGTTGATCATCTCTACCTCGCAGGCACAGTTTCTAGTTCTGTAACATCTCTAATACAGTTGTGTTTAACCACATCTTTCCAGTATTCAGAAACATTTTAAATTAGAAAATTGTTCTTGTCACCTATTCTAGTTTTGTTGGTTTGTATCATCCTTTTGTTGTCTTTCTCCTTTGTTCTCCAGTCTTCTGAGTTAGAAACCTCTTATGACCTGCTGTGATCTGTCTCATTTTTATTGCTGATCTTCCTCAGTGTGTCTTAAAAACGTTGTCTATGCTTCAGATGCTATTGCAGTTTTAATTGCCT
>WTSP01001491.1:0-51863 GCA_025331215.1 Actenoides lindsayi | reverse complement strand
TTTTTCTTTTATTCGAGGATATCTGATACTAGTGTAGGTGTGTTATTCAAATTTTAGTGGGCTTGATCGATTTTATTAGTTTTGCTTTTGGTGAATGTTTTTTTGGGGGGGGGGGTAAATATTGTGGTTACTGCCATAGTGCAGACTGATATAAAACATTAATAAACTCTAGGTGTGGTGTTAACTTTGGAAGATTGTACATTGGTCATCTAGAATAGTTGGAACTATTATCTATGAACTTGATATATCAACCTTTTTCTGTTCCTACAGTAGCAATGCAAACGTGTTGACAGTCTCAAATACCAATGCAGATCTACTTACAGGAGAACTTTTCTTGTATTAGTAACAGTACTTTTGTAAGAATACTACTATTACCCTAGGAATCAGCACACCAGGGGTTTTGCTTTGAACATGGTTGAACTGGCTGGTTAAAAGTGTTTGCAGTCATTAAGTGGTGAATTTAGCAGTTTGTTTCCAGATACGGATTATGTAACAAAGTCTTCCTGTCCTCTAAGTCAGCTCAGAAAGAGACGCAGGTTCTCAAGTGGAAGGGTACAAACTGCAGCTCCTAATGATGTACAGTTTTGGACAGGTATACTAAATATTATAGTATCCAGAGCTCTGTTAGCTAGCTTTACTTAATGCCTTTATTCTGGAAGTGCTCAGTGCTTCCTAAAACAAACGCATAAAACCACAGGGGCACAAAAGAAGGGAAGAAAAATACTGTGTACCTACTGGTGTTTAAGTGTGCAGCTGTGACACACTCCATACATATGTGTCATGTGTGTGACTTCTCAAATGCAGTTACTGTATCACTTTCCTAGGATGTGCAACACTGAATGTTTTGGATTTCCTAAAACTGAGTACCAAACAAACGAAAGGAACGTGCAACTTCTGGTTCAAATAACACAGCTCTATCCCAGCATATATGTACACCCAGCATGTGTGCCCTTACAGTTCAATATCCATCAGTATTATTATCAAGTGGGTTAGTATTCTGGAAATACCTTTTGTGATGCATGGGAATCAATGAGAGATTAGATATTAAGTCTGAAGACTAAAATTCTAAGCTTAGTTTCACATTATTTAACCAAATTACGAAAAGCAAATACTTGATAGTTGAAGAACTAGCTGTCGTTAAAAACAAACAACCCCCCTCATACTTTAGGCATGTTTTTAGCAGTACCATGGTGTTGGAACTGGCACAGAGAAATCCAGTCATTCTCAGAGTTTCAGGACATGCTTCATGTGTGCAAGCAACACTCATCTGTGATGCGTTGCAGAAGAGCTAGCAACCTGAAATGTGTCACGGGGCTGCTGAAGCATTCCTGAAACTCTGTGTGCAAAGCTCTTGTGGATGGCAGCTGTTTAGGGGAAAGCTGGTGTTTGTGATACTCACTGTGTGATGGTTTTAGCGATACCGCTCTGCTGCTTCAACTGCCATAGACTGAGCCTTCTTTGCTGAACTTCCATTCTGAACTTGTCATACCCATGTGGCTTTAATCTGCTGGATTTTCATTGTTAGACCTCTTTCCTGGGAGAAGAGGTGCAGGAGAGAGTGCAAATAAACACATGTTCATGATTTACATGGCTGAGGGGGGAAAGCAGCCTTAAGTTCGTATGTAACAAAATTGCTGATCAGAAATAGCCCCGTGAGCTTTGGTGTAGACTTTTAACCACTTGGGGAAGGAGAGAATCACTTAGCTTTAACCTCAGTGCAGTTGGGTTTTAAGTATCTGTGTTAGTTTTGCAAGAAATACAATAGTAACAACTTG
This sequence comes from Actenoides lindsayi, assembly GCA_025331215.1. NCBI lineage: Eukaryota > Metazoa > Chordata > Aves > Coraciiformes > Alcedinidae > Actenoides > Actenoides lindsayi. Next base: position 50,088 of record WTSP01001491.1, on the reverse strand, counting down.
CTTTCTGAAAAATTCTGGACAAGTTGAGTGTAAAACTAGAGTAGGCTGTTACAATATCTTTATGATTGAAACACGGCGTGAGGTTTTTCCAAGAGGAATTTATGGTCTCATTTTCATCAGTGAAGTAAGAAGATGTATGGAATAGTTGCCATTTGAATAGCTATTTTGGCAAAGAATTGGGTATTAATGTTTAGCAACTAAAAGAGAAGCATTTCAGAGCTGACAGTGTATCTCAGAGACTCAGGTAAAGGTGATAACACAAAGATGTACTTTGTACTGCCAGCAGCAGTTCTAATGCAGCAGCTCAATGTGGAGAGTCTTTTGGGCCAGAAAAAAACCCAAATGTGCTGTTTCTGTAGGACCAGAGGATCTCTCCTGCTTTCTGCTGCAAGGGGTGTAAAGTGGAGGAGCTACAATGCAGCTCCAAGTGCCCAAGCATCTGGCTCCCTGAGGAGACAGGGTCTCAGTGCCTGGCACGTGAAACGGTCACAATTACTGCTGTGGGATTTCTTCAGGAAATCAGCTGGTGTTGCCATTGATCATCTTTCCCAGTTTGTAAATGCAAGCTAATGTTAATCAGAGTGGGATCTGAAGCTCCTGGCTGGTGTTTGTCATTCTGCCATAAGTCTTTCACAGAGCATCCCTGGTGAGTGTAGTGCCTTGAACCCAGGGCATGTTTTTAGGAGGTTATTGAACAACAACGTGGTAGTGCAACAAGGAGGTGCTCAAGAAATCTGTTTTCTTAGTTGAAATACTTGAACTACGTAAGGTGTTTTTAAACATGTCAAAATTCAAAGCAGTCTGTTTCTGGAGGCTGAGGTATTAGTTATTTTCTAAGATTTTTCTCCAGATTTGTTTTACTTCATAGATCATCTGAAATTGTGCTTGCAATTGGAATAATTTGCCTAAACCACATGCGTAAAACTATCAACATGCTGCTAGCATTAGACTTCTCTGCTGTTGTTTTTAAGTGGACAGTAAATTGCAGTGTTTTTTCCCTTGGGGTTAATGGGTTTTTAGAATTCCACAAGACCAAATAGGCTTAAGTTACTCACATGAAGGCTGCCCACATCTGCCTTTGATCCCTGGGAAGGAGACCAGAGTTCCTGTTAAAGTTGAGGAGGAATTTTTTAATCTATAAGCTTTTTAAGTTAAACTTTCAGGATCTGGTATCCCCTGTATCCATCCCTGTGCTAAATCTGACAATCTAATGGCTGGGAGAAAGGAAGGAAAAAGAAACTCCACATAGCTTCAATAGATACAAATTTATTAAATATTTTTTACTCTAATAACTGACTTTTATGGCTAATACTGAGTTACATACTGGCAGAGATACATTGTGTGATTTAATTGAAATAGGGGCCAAGTTAACAGCAGAACTAAAATGATAGTTTTGTTCTCTTTGAGGTGAAAGTGTTAAAAGAGCAAGCTGATACTCTTGCTTTTCCTTTTTGACTCCTTTCAGACTTCTCTACTGCACAGCCCAGCTGCCTGTTTGGTGTTTCATGTGCTTCAACATCTGATTAACTCTTGCTGTTTCCTCCGTATTTTCTGCCTGGGTCAGCAGCTGACCCAGTTATCTGGGATGAGTTACCAAGTGAAATACAGCAGCCCATCCCTCGTGGCTTTCTAACTTCAGTAATACTTTCTTAGTAGACTGAAAGACTTGTTATTCTTTTATGCAAATCTGTAGCAGTGCAGGCAGATGATTTAAAAACAAGACACGTGTGTAGGTCTCCAAGAGCACATGCAGAAAAAAATTAAATAATCTTTTCATAGTAGTTTGTGAAATTCTCATCCCTTGAAGCTTCAGTCACCTGCTTTGCCACCAGCTAATTTATTGCATCTTAACAATTTTCCAGTTGGATACCATCAAGCCACCAGAGGAAATTTGGGAAGAAGACTAAAATTGGAAAGTAAATGAAATTTTGGAATGTCAGAAAATGTAGTTAACTTTGGCTTGGTTTCAGCCTTGTAAGCATTGCCTGCTGGATAACATTGTGCCCGTTCCCTGCAAGTTTTCCAGAAAAGCAGCTGCAGGAGTGATAAAGATTGGCAAAAAAGCTGCTTGGTTCACAGGAGGAACGTAGTGAACATACAAACTCATCTGATCATTCCAACCCCCATAAATCATCCTGTTCTTTGTAAAGAATTACGTATGCACTAAAAACAATGCAGTAGGTGAATTTACTTGGGTAAAATTAGGCTATTTTTTGTTGCCCAATTAGCCAGTTTATAGAATACTGTGCTTTATATTTGTGTGTATACAGATTGACTTGTTTCCCCAGGTTCTTAGAGCGAGTTTTACTGATAGGAATTGCAGTTAAAGAATTTTCATGAAAATTCAATATAGAGCTCATTTTATTTCTGTTGACGAAACTGGTGAATTTTAATTGCAGACTACAAATCTAGCTTTGGACTTCTGAGTAAAATAGATTTCAAAAAAAACCCCACCAAACCTGCAAGAGCAGTGGACAAGTAATTGTGTTAACAAAGCACAAATGGATTTACTCTTCTTAACATCTGCCTTTTGTGAATTGAGGAACAGACTTGGGTTTGTGGGTTGTTTTGTGGGTTGGGTTTTTTGGCTTGTTTGGGGTTTTTTTTTTGGTTTGAGGTTTTTTTTTGTTTGGTTGGTTGTTTTTTTGTGTGTGTGTGTTTCCTTTTTGGTTTTTTGTTTTTGTTCTTTAAAGTTCTAGATAATATTACTTCTCAGGATGACATACATATTTGATTCATACACATTTGTATGCTAGGTATTGGTTCCAGCAGAGATATGTATTTGAATACAGAAATGTGTTTCATGCAGCTGACTTTTTTTCTTGTTGTCTGTTTTGGGTTTTCTTTATACTAGGAAAAATCTTTTGGAATTTTAGCTGTTTGGATTCCAATCCACTTTTTTTTTTTTTTTCATTTAACAACTCTAAAAATTGAGGAGCTGTCAACAAGTCCCAGAATTTCATCTAATAAAAAGTAAAGTAGAATCATAGAATTGAATCATAGACTCATCTAGGTTGGATAAGACCTTTAAGATCATGGAGTCCAACCATTAACCCTGCTCTACCAAGTCCACCACTAAGCCATATCCCCACGCACCACATCTCTGAGTGTAACATAACTGTTGCAGGTGGTGGCTAAAATGAAACCCACTAAGCTGAAATGCAAGTTGTGTTGACAGGAAGCTCCTGAAGAGTATAATAGATTGTAAAATAAACCTCTGGTCTTGCTGATTTGTCAGTTAGTGCTTTTGTGGTAAGATCTGAACTAGGCTTTGTTTATCTAAGAAAACTGCTTATTCATTTCATGTTTCTTTGACACTTCCTTGGAGTAAATATCTCAGTCCTCAGACTTGCAGAGGACAGTGCAAGTACCTGCCTGCACTGCTACTTGAAAGGATGAGCTGTCACTTGGGTGCTAGCAAATGTAGATGGTACATCTAATAACAATGTCATTAGGGCCAATAAGCTAGTTTTAGGTATGTTTATTTTGGACCTGTAGCATCTCACTGGTGCTGCTCTATTCCTTGTGAAAGAGCATATTAATTATTTCTTTCTTGGGAGAAAATGACATCCTATGGATTAGAAGTCATGCCTAGAGGAACAAGTTTCTCAAGAATCATAAGCACTCAGGAGGAAATATGGTATCAGGCTTGTTTGTAGCAGCAGCCCTATAAAGAGTGAATGTGTTTTAAGCAAAAATAAATGAAGAGTCTCACTGCCTAGGAGAGCCACCTGAGGACTAAAAATATGAAGGTTATTTTTGCAAATGCTTGCTCACAGTGTCTAGGACCTTTAAAGGTCACTTGCAGCCAGAAGGCATTAAAAACTGGTGATGGTGTCCTCCCTGCTCAGTACTGGCTGCTTGAGAGACCATATTGGTGCTTGGGGAGGCTCATTTGGGTGAGCAGACTACTGGAATGTAGGTACTTAGGAGATTATTGACAGTGTATGGGAATAGTACAGGAGATTTCCATAGGCAACATTTACCTCTCATTTCCTGGAGACAATAAGAAATAAATGGCTGGGAAGCTGTTTTTATGCAGAATGTCTGAGTCATGTGTGCTGGTCAAAAAGCTGGCTGAAGACATGCATGGAGGGGTGGTGAAGGCTGACTAGGGACCAGAACCTGTGGGAATATAGAAATATAAATAAAAGTGCAAACTGGTGCTACTGTTAACAAAATAAATGGGGAAATGGTCGTTGCCTTACTCTGTGGCTTTCCTGGCATGCACAAACAAACCCATGCTGGGTTTTCTGTCAGCCCAACAGTTCTTTGTCCTGTAACCATGATTACCTGATGGCAGGTGGTATTTGTGTAGCAATGTCTGGATTTCATTCATTCTCAGGCTTTTACTTCGTACTAAACGCACTTTCTGAAAGTGGTCAAAGCAGTTGCTTTAGAAGCTAGATTGACAATTTAGTATTGCTAGCTTTAATTTTGTACTAGGTTGTTGGTGTGGAAGAGTGATGCTCCACTATAAAGATAAATAACAAAATGAAATTTAAAGGAAGAGAAAAAAAAAAGTAAAGTTGAAGTGATTTGATCTGGCCTATGGTTGGATTTTTAAGTCTTACTGCACTTAGGTAAAACTGCAGGTATATAGTGTCTTGGTCATAATTATTTGCTAAAATAGACACAGTATTTTTCAGGATGTTGTAACATGGAAGAGATTTGGATAAAACAGGAAATTGTTATTTTAAAAATCCTTCCAATATGATCATATTATATTGCAGTGCTTGCTTTTTTGAAGCTACCAGCAGCATCTTCTCCCCCTCTGGTTTGAACTGGCTGTTCAGATCTGCTTGTCAGATTTAGCAGATCTCCTACCTCAACCCCTTCCAGTATCCCCAAGATTACAGGTTCCAACTATTTTCTAGCATGAAAAGGGTGAACTGGAACCTGAGAAGTGGCCCAGCTAACTAATTAGAAACTGATTAATGTAAATCTTTGCACCTTTTTGGGAACTGGAGAGCCCAGCCCTTGACTTGCTGGATTCCTAACACCTGTCTTCAGAAACTGGCCCAACTTTCCACGGTCATTCCTGGTCTGAGTCACTGTCTGGGGAATGCTGCCCACTGTGAGACCAGCTTTGGTTCCTCTACCCAGTCCGAGTGTTGACATGAGGCTGTAGTTTTGCTCTTTACTTTCTCTTGTGCTTGTAGAAAAGGTTTCCTAATACAGGCTTGTTTTCTACCCTTGTGAGACTTAACTGAGATGGACAATATTAGCACTTCATTACTTGGGTGCTCTCTGAACTGCAGCTTGTCCTTCCCCCAGTGTGATGTAAGCTGTCCAGAGCTGCCAGGTCATGGCTTTGTGTATAGATGGAAATGATAGCTGCAGGAACCTGAGGAATGACATGAAAGAGCAGTGCAAAGGGTTCCCATCACAGTCGCATCATTTGCACGTTGGTTGTTACAGCAGTGAAGCAGCTTAGTTTCAAAAGACAGCAATTGCCTTTTAATAGTTTCTAACAAAGGCAGAGGTAAACATCTTGGAGATTTTTGACGAGGGCAAATATATTTTTCACGAGTGGTCTGCAATACTTCCCTTATCAGTCATGGTTCTTAAAATGAAAGGGTAACTGGATAAACCCTACACTGCAAAGCCAAATAGCCAGCAGCTTATAGCAGGCTCGAGCTAAGTATCCCCTAGTCACCACAGAACAAGTTATTGCTAAAATTTAGTCGAAGACAATATTTATTGTGTTCTCAGAAGTTTTCTTGAGACTCTCTTATGGTTTAGAGGCCAAATAATAGTAGTGCTTGGAGCAGGTGTTGAGCTGGGACTACTGAGCTGTGCGAAGCACTGAGCTGGAGAAAGGCTGTCTACAGTGTTTGTGGGATGCTGTGCTAGTTCCTGGGGTTATTAAGATTTTTGTTGTTTCCCTTAAATTTGGATGTGGTTTGCTTTCACTCCAGAGCATCTGGCCAAGGCATTCAGCATAGAACTGGTTCAGTTCTATTGTAATATTTGTTCTTTCTCTTTATAAGAGAAAAAAATCTTTTAAGAGAAATTATCACATTTGTTTGCTTTTTCTCAAAAAAATACCTCAAAAAATATTTCAGTGAGGTGTATGTGACTCCTGGTTTAACAGCAGTCCAAAATGAAGTCACATGTGAGTTAGTATTTGGTGAAGGAAGGCTCGGAGAGAACAGGAAACTTAACCCTTTCAGAGCTAGTGACTGATGTTGGATGCAGATCTTCACTTATTTGTGTGATGGTTAGGCAACTTTATTAAGCCATGGCTCAAACTGTACATAATTTTAATTTCCCTTTTAATTATTAATTGTAGGAGTTTGCTTTGTAAATATTGAAGCTTTATCTTTTTTTAAGCTACATATCTCAGTGTTTGGTATATGTATCACATGTGGGTATAGTGAGTGTTAGAGCAGAAGACGATCTGATCGGGTTGAAACCTTCCACATTTTTAATTAAAGTTTCTTATACTTCAGTCATAATTAAAATTTCAGCACTTAGATTCCTATTTAGCAAGATCTTACTGTAGGTTTCATAGGTGTGGCTTTAGAGAAAGCAGCCTTGGGTTGCCTGGAGGCAGGAAGCACTTGGGGAAGCGCTGCCCTAGCACCCTGTTCCTTGCTGGATTGTACCGAAGATTGTTTTCTAGGTCTTAATAGTGAGCAGAGCTGCTAATTTGTTGCTGGTGAGAGGGAGGCAAGCAAACTGTTATTTTTGTCTCAAAACTTTGAAAAAGGTGCTAAAGCTTCAAAATCCATTTCTGTCCATAAAGTCTGCACTGGCAGGTTTCTGTTGGTCAAGTGAAGGCGGGATGCTGTGGTGTTTGCAGAACCACTGCCTCAGACACTGCTCTTACTGTAGAGTTAGTCTTCTCTCAAATACACACTGCTTCTGCTTCTGAACTTGCTGTTGGCAGTTAGCCTCTGGAAAATAGCTCACACCAGAACAGCTTTGGGAACGGAGTAAACGATGTAAATTGCCTTGTCCTTGCCGATTTCACTTCCCAGGTGCATTGTCATGTATGTCAGAAATCATAAAGGTTCCTTATTCCATAAGACTAAAATAGCTGCATTCAAAGGGATATTAGGCTCAATACTGAAAATTCCAGCTATGTGCTTTGTCCTTTCTTGTCTTAACATGGAGTGTAGAGTTTACCTTTCTGTGGTTTGACAGATGTGCAGTGTTAGTTACAAAGATTTTTATTTTCTTTTTATTTTTCCTTTTTTTTTTTGGTTGGTTTTTTTTTTGGTGGGTGAGAGGGGAGGTTTGGGGTATCTTCAGCATGGCATTTTTTCAAACATTTTTCATGTGCTTAGGTGCATCCAAGCAGAAGTCAAGTTCCCTGCAGGTAGCAGATAAGGACCTACTGCCACCTTTTCACCCATACCAGCCTTTGGAATGCATAGTAGAAGAGACTGAAGGCAAGCTGAATGAACTTGGACAGAGAATTAGTGCTATTGAAAAAGCACAACTTAAATCATTGGAATTAATTCAAGGTGAACCTTTAAATAAAGATAAGATCGAAGAACTTAAAAAGAACAGAGAAGAACAAGTACAGAAGAAGAAGAAAATATTGAAGGAGCTGCAGAAGGTGGAAAGGCAGTTGCAGATGAAAACCCAACAGCAGTTTACCAAAGAATATTTGGAGCCCAAAGGTCAGACAGACACACCACTTCCCCTGCAGCAGCAGTGCCCACTTACGGGGGTATTCCCAGAAGTGGAAGCTGATAAGGGTCTGCCAGAGGATAACTTTTCAGGGTTACCTCAGGTTGACACAATCTTGTCTAAAGATGACGAGCAACAACAGTCTCCACCACCTGCTGAACAAATAGAGTTTGTCCCTATCCAGCCTTTGCCAGCACCGCAATGTAATTTTTCTGGTAATTTAGGTTATAATGGGACACAGTCTCTTGAACTTCAGAAAGCATTAGGGAATCAGCAGAATGTAGGACAGCAGCAGCAGCAGATTGCTGGGCAGGGGCTCTTAGTTCAAGAACCAGACGGATTAATGGTTGCCACTCCAGCACAGACGCTTACCGACACTCTTGATGACCTAATAGCAGGTGGGTTAAGAAATATACCTATTTTTGCATTAATTTGTGTGCTCAGTTTCCCTCTCTCTCCTTCCCTCCAAAAACATCTTGGGGTTTTCCAGTTTGGGAATACTTGCTTTAAGAATAAAAGTTCCTGATTAGTTCTATTAATCCTAACAGTGACTTCCAATTCTAACATGAGACTTTTAAATATCTTTTTTTCCAAAATGCAAAACTTCCTGTTTTGGAGACCTGTTTTAGCCCCTTTGACCTCATCTTTTGCTGTGCTGCTTTAAAAAGCTGTATGGTGAGTGATTAGTAGTGCCCCTTAGGAAACCAGAGAGCGTGACAGTTTTATGTCTTCTGTAGAATTTTCTATACAGGCCCATACCTCAGTGACTTTCTTCAGTGTAATAGCTAACTCTAGAAAAAGCCAAATTATTGTCACTTGTAAGGACAAATGTGTCCCTCTCCTTGCTGCTCGAGATGTTGTCACAGTTTAAACACAGCCCGGGATCCGCTCGGAACCGCTTAGTTTGTGTAATGGCCTGTGTTTGCAGAACACCCTCTAAACCCTGGTCGTTGCACAGGACTATCTGCTTGTTAGCTTTAACCTATGGCAAAAAATATGTCCCTATTATCTGGATGAAAAGCAAAAATCCAATCATCCTTCCAATTATTGATAACGGTGTGAAGAGGAATGGAGGTTCCAAGATACTGGGTTGTGTGCATCCCCTGTTGGAAAAAGAGGTATCGTTTTGGTGGATTTCATTTCATGGATTTGACTAGGATTGATGTTTGCTGCTGGAGGTATGTAGGATGTAGCCAGTGTTGTTTGGTCTGTAGTTTGTTTTTTGTTTGTTTGGGTTGTTTTTTTTTTCTTTTGTTTATCTGGGGGGGGGTTGTTTGGTTTTTTTTAATCCAGTGTTTTTCAACTTTTCTTTGCACCTTGTGTGTGTCCCTCAGCCCTTATTTTCCTGTCTTTCCCACCCCCCCTTCCCTTCATAGTCTCTACCATGTCCTCTTAAGTTCATTTCAAGGCTGTAGAAATGTGCAGTGAGGCCTTTTGCCAGGCATTCCTGTGAACGTTTAGAATGGTATCAAGCTCCTGCAAGTCCAGACTGCTTGTGATTTTACAACCTCCCATAGAAACCAGACTTGGTGGAGTAGTGTGGTCTGTTGTACCAGCTCCCTTCAGCTTTACAGTGTGATTCAAAGAAATCCTCCTGTCTTATAGAGAGTCAGTCTTCATTCCCCCTTTTCTGGCATGGTGTGCCTTCCTCCCTCACTCTCCCATGCTCTTTGGAGTATTCAGCCAACATCAAAACAACAATGCAGTTGGAATTTTCTCCAGATTTTTATTTATTATTTTTTTTTACTACTCAAGGTTTAGTACTGAAGTGGGTGAGGAGGAAAATTTGAATGCCAGACATAGTCAACAAGGCTTTAATCTTTGGAGTAGTGGCTGTTGCTGACAGTTGAACATAGCTCGCCTGGCCGGGAGCGGATAGGCTTTCATGGTTAGCAGTTGTGTGTTGCATTCAAAATACTCAGTACAGCTGCAGTCAGCTGAGGGCAGGAGCTCTGCTGTTTAAAAAAAAGGTTGCAAATAACCAGAAAAACTTTTAAAATAAAAGTAATTTAAAAAAATAAAAAAAGGAGTAGATACCAGTTCATCTTCTTGAAACAGTTCGTTGGTTTTGTTAAGTAATTAAAGACATGTTTTTAATGAGAAATGAGGTTTACTTCTTTCAAAACCCAATAGACAGAGCACGTTCTTGTCACAGCTCTTAGCAGCTCTGTTGCAGAAATGCAGCTCAAGGAAAAGTTGACCTCTCCAGTTCCAGAGGCTCCTGCAAAAATGCGTTGATGTTGCTTTATTGAAATATATTTTCTTCGGAAATTCGTAAGTTTGTTTTACTTCCCTCCCTCCAAAAAAAACTTGTTGGAAGAGAATTAGATATTTTGCTCGCTTTTGAAGGCCAGACCGTGTAAAAGAGTGAGCCCTGTGTAAGTTGTAATCCTACTATATCTCAAATATATGTACAGTTAAACCCAAATCTGCCTACTCACACTCAAACCCTCTTTTGGATTTGAAACGCACTTCACCTTTTTCCACAAACTTGCCCGTTAGTCCTGATTTTTGTAAAGGAATTGTGAGCAATAGAAGCTGTGACGAGCACTGATTTTTCCACACGTGATGCAGATGCCAGATAAAATTGCTCATGGGCTTGTGCCTGGTGCATGGGAGCTCTGCCTCTTAAAGAAGCTGTGTCTCGTGCTCGGGGGTGCCAGTGAAGTGTCCAAGCCCCGGATCCCAGTACCGCTAGCGGAGCTGCAGTAATGGTGGTGAGTGACTCTTGGTTTAGAAGAGATATGAACGTTTTTCTTCCTGCTGAGTATTGCTGTTTGTACGGGGTCTACTGCAGAAGAACAGAAATGTTGAGTTGGCTCATTGCCCTCTGCACTGAAAGACCTTTTACTGTTGCTCTTAGCAGGGGTGATGCAAGAGGCAAGTTTTTGAAAGCTTCGGTTGAGGCTGGGTGTAGGGGAGAACTTGTATCTCTGCGAAGCCTCAAATCTTTATTTTGCTGACTGACTGTGGTGACAACGTCCATAAACGGAGTATTTAACTTGCCAGTCTGCTGGCAGGTTGATCAGCTGAGAGCTGTTGACACGGTTGATGTCAAGGTGTGAAGTACTGTGAATCTCCCTGGCAGGCAGTCACTGGTAAGATGTGTACCTGAGTCCCCTCTTTCATAAAGCTACACAGAATAACAGGGTAACCTTTGGAAAGTCAAGTGAAACGTAAAAATGCAGCAGCTCTTTCCATTCTAGGACGTTTTGGTTGTACTGGAGTTGATTTAGATGTGCTGAAGCAGAAATCTTGCAACTAATCCTGTGTGTGAAGGTGTGACTTATTGCAGTTAACATGGTCATTGGGGTTACAAAAGAGATAAAGAGATTGCGTGGTTTAGAGTGGGAAAGCAATAAATTATTTTGGATCATGCCTTCCAATAGAAGAGGGTGGGTTTGGATCCAATTTTCATTACTCAGTACACGTTTGGTTCCTTGGAGCTTCTTTTCTTGCATAGAGTTTCATTTCAGTTCACATTATGCATTTACCGTAGCAGATTTCCTAGCTGGCAGTATCTGAATTGAGGCTTTTTTTGCTGGTTTACGGTGTCCAAGGTGAGGAACTTTATTTGTTGCTGGGTTTTGTCTGTGGTTGGAGTATTTTTATTCCTGTTTCTTCTACTTGGCCTGTATTTTTAGTCGGGAGGTGGCATCTCTGTGTGCTTCTGTCTGGCCCTCCTGTGAGCCCCTGTTTGTATACTGAAATTCCAGGCATGTTTTGAGCAACTTTATTAACTGTTATTTGGTTCTGAAATGCTGGTTGTGGTTGGCTATATAGAACAGTGATTTTGAAGTAATGATTTGGAAGGTGACATCTGAGTTTACTGTATTTAGGATTTCTGTTTGGAGTAAAACTGGTTACTAGGATAATCTGGATTGAGAAATGGTGACTTGTAAAACAAGATGCAGTTACCAGTGTGCAAAAGCCTCCGTGCAGTACCATGTTATGGAGGAGCTGTGTGGACAGGCTGTGAAAGACTGGTTGTCAAACTGAAAGACTGAAAAAATACTGAAAGGGGCAGGAAGAACCCACCTGGTTAAAATGTGGCTCAGAGTCTGGTGCCACCGGCAGAATTTTGGGGTTTTTTTTTGCTCATAAGGACGTTTACAGGGTACCAGGCCTGCTGGCAACAGAGTTCAGCTGTCTCCAAGAGTGAAAAGGGTTTGTTCTTAGGAGTTGGTGGAGCTCACTGAGGGGGATTTAAACTAGGCTCAAAGGGGGAAGGGGATGAAACCAGTCTCATCAGAGATGAGCCGAAGTGCGGCACACCGGGGTCGGGTGAAATCGATAGCCCACTCTAAGTGCATGTGCACCAATGGGCAACAAACAGGGAGAGCTGGAAGCCACTGTGCAGCGAGACAGCTGGGACATAGTCACCATCACAGAAACCTGGTGGGATGACTCTTACGACTGGAGTGCTTCAGTGGATGGCTCCAAGCTCTCCAGAAAGGATAGGCTGGGGTGGCTCTGTACGTTAGGGAGTGTTTTGGCTGTAGAGAGATCGATGACTGTCATGGCAAGGTTGAGTGCTTATGGGGAAGGATAAGGGGGAAGCCCAATAAGGCAGATATCCTGTTGGGAGGCTGTTATAGACCACCCAGCCAGGATGAAGAGGCAGATGAACCATTCTACAAGTGTCTGGCAGAAGTATCAAAATCACCAGCCGTTGTTCTCAGGGGGGATTTCAACTGGAAACGCAACACAGCAGACAGGACACAGTCCAGGAGGTTCCTGACTCAGATGGTAAGGGAGCCCACCAGGGGAAGTGCCTCACTCTGCTGATTACTAACAGAGAAGTGCTGGTGGGTGGTATGGTGGTCAGAGGCTGTCTTGGGCTTAGTGACCATGAAATGATAGAATTCTCAGTTCTTGGTGAAGTAAGGAGGGGGTCAGCAGAACCACTACCATGGGCTTCTGGAGGGCTGACTTTGGCCGGTTCTGAACTCTGGTTGCTAAAGTCCCTTGGGAGACAGTCCTGAAGAGAAAAGAAGTCCAGGAAGACTTGGACATTCTTTAGGAAGTGATCAAGCCCCTGTACTCAGCCCTGGTGAGGCCATAGCTTGAGTACTGGGTTTGGTTTTGGGCACCGCAGGATAAAAAAGACAGCTGCTGGAGCGGGTCCAGAGAAGGGCAACAAAGTTGTTGGGGGGTCTGGATAAAATGTCTTCTGAGGAGAAGCTGAGGGACCTAGGATTGTATAGTCTAGAGAATAGGCTGAGAGGACACCTTACCTCTCTCTACAACTTCCTGAAAGGGGGTTGTAGTGAGGTGGGTGTTGGTCTCTGCTCCCAGGTGATTAGCAATAGGGCAAGAGGAAATGGGCTTAAGTTGCATATGGGGAGGTTTAGGTTGGATATTAGGAAGAATTTCTTTACTGAAAGAGTGGTGAGGTCTTGGAACAGGCTGCCCAGGGAGTTGGTGGAAGCATCATCTCTGGAGGTGTTCAAAAAACTTTAGATGTGGCACTTCAGGACATGGTTTAGTGGTCATGATAACTTTTAGTGGATGGTTGGACTTGATGATCTTGAAGGTCATTTCCAACCTTAATGATTCTGTGATTCTATGAAAAATGATTGTTTTCTTTTGCCTGAAAATCCCAGTTCCTTTGAGGAAAGGGGACTTGAAATCCAAGTCCATTATTCATGAACCTCCATGTTCATGCACGAGCAGTTAGGTAGATGCAGACTCTTAACTGCAATTGCAGTCTCATCCAGAGCTGCTTGCTCAATGTTCTGCTAATGCCTCTAGAGTCATAATTAGATACAAAAGGAAGGAAGAACTTGGGTTTTTTTACTCATGTTTCCTGTGATATTTTTTCATAAATTTGAAGAGAGTCATCCATCTCTTTGGAGACCTGTTTTTGACTAGTCATCCATCTCTTTGGAGACCTGTTTTTGACTAGTCATCCATCTCTTTGGAGACCTGTTTTCGACTTCACACGCATTCAAAAGTCCCTTTGTAAAGTTACAAGCCCTCCTTAAAATCTGGGGAACCTGGATTTTGTCATATAATTTATTTATTTTTTTAATGCAAGGCTTTTGAATATTGAAATCTATGGAGACATCCAAAACCTAGGTCACAAAACAGCTATCTTATAAAGATCTGAGGTACATCTTGTGAATATTGACTTTTATTTCTCATTTGGTTTTGGGTTTTTTTAATCAATGCCTGGCTATCAGTGTGTTTAACCTTCCTGGTGAAAAGATGAAAGGCCTGTTCAGCTGCAAGCATTCTGTGTGTTGGAAAGAACAGAGGAATGAAGCCATGGCTGAGGGCACAGCTGGGCTCCTCCTGGTAACGGGAGGCAGAAGCAGAGAGGTGGCTCTCCTCTTGTGTCCAGTCCATAGGACAACCTCGTCTCTGTAGATGGAGGGTTTGCAGGAGCAGTAGCTGTCCTACTTCCCATCGTTGAGGTTGATAATCCAGAAGCAGGACTTGAGGAAATACAAGTTACCTCCAATTTCATACGAACGTATTCAAAGGGATGTGGGAACCGTTGTTGCAAGGTCATCTATCGGTTAAAAATCTGTCGTGTAATTTAGGCTGAGCTAAATCAGCCCTGTGGAACTGGAGGTGGGAGATCTCAGATGTGTTTTGCTCCACAGCACACAAATTATATTGATACTTCAAATTACATTGATATTTCAAATTACATTGATACTTCATTGGGCCACACTAACGGGGGGGGGGTGTGGAAATTACACTTTAAAAAAATCCTGCAGTTTTGTGAACTCAGTAGTTACAGAGAGGTTGACTAATCCCAGGGACACTGCAGGACTGATTGGTGTAGGACTATTTGTTGTTAGATTAGATTTTAAGCAAGAGTTTGGGCTCTCAGTACAGGGCTTTTCTACATTTCTGCTGCCTTTGGTGTTCTCTGTCACATCTGACATCGCTGGAACTGTGCACATGAAATGCTTATTATTCGCTCATGTTTCAAGCACATGATGAAAATCTATGTAAGAAATACTTGAACATTTTCAGTCATGGTTGTGAAATACAGAGAATTTGTGGAACTTGTAGCAGCAACACTGAGTATTTTACTTGAAGGACCCTTAAACTGGCTCGAGTGGAATTCCTCTGCGCACCCCTGCTTTGTATGCACAGCCCATGCACGTGTCTTCATGTATATTTATAGCTGCAAGATCTGAAAACATTGAGCCAGTGTCTTTCACAAGGAAGGACTAGTTTGATTTAATTTAAGTCCTTAAGAGGGAGATTTGGTGTCTTGTATTTTGGAAGGAATAATCTTTAGAGATCCAATTAGTATCTTGCACTTCAGTGCATTGAGGAAGAAAACAATTGCGTTGCATTAACTAATACTTATCTGCTGCTATAAGTGATCATCCATACTAAGCAGATGAAGTGTGGGAGTTCTTTGTATTTGAAACTTTCATATTTAAATTTGCATTAAAAATACAGACCTGATCTGCTTGTGGAGGTTGGACCACGAACCCAAACTTGACTCTGAATTCAGACGCAGTACTTTGTTGTTTGAATGTGGTAGCTCAGTGTTAATGCTGGGCTTTGCCTAAGTGCCCAGGAGAATGCTTTACTTAAAAGACACAGCTGAAAGCTTTCACCTCTCAAAATGTCAGTGATAACCCCTCCTCCACGCTTCCAGAACCCAGCAGAAGTGACCCCTCTAACCTTGCTGTGCTCGTCCATACGCAGTCCCGTAGGCTGAGTTACTGGTACGAGTGGTTGGGGCTTTCTGAGACTCTGTCTTCTGCACGGTTTTCCTGGGACTGCTGCCGTGTAGTTTGTCAGTGGAATCGGGAAGGCTGAGCTGGGAAAGGTTTGCAAAAATGTCTCTGAAGCCATCCGAGGGTTTGTGTCCACTCTTCACCTTGTCTGATTGCTTCCAACACTTGGACAAAAGCAAAATGCTGCTGCTTATTTCTTACTTTCGGTTGGTAGTGTTTTCTGTTAGTTGCTTGTTCCAGGAATGCTACAAAATACCGTGTGTTTTGGTATAATTAAAGGTAACCAGGTATTCCATCTGGTGAGGCTGCACAGCACGGGAGTTTGGCAATCCAGCAGCGACAATACCATACCTGCCCCATCCAGCAGTGACAATACCATACCTGCCCCATCCAGCAGTGACAATACCATACCTGCCCCATCCAGCAGTGACAATACCATGCCTGCCCCATCCAGCCACTGTATTAGCGAGGCTTGCTGCAGTTAGCGTGCTCGTAGCTGCTGCAGAGGCTTCTTAGACCCTCCTGCCAAGGAAGCCCAGCTGAGTCTCAGCTTTCCTTTGGGCTCCCCTCAGACTCTCCTTTGGTTACAAAGGCAGGCAGAGGTCTTGGCCCCACAGTTTAGATGTGCAGGGGTATTTCTCAGCTTGTTCAGATAAAGCTTTAGTTAAAAACTAGTTGAATAAAATGTGATTCTCAATTTTATATATATACATATATATATGTTGCTATTAAAAAAAAAAAAGTCAAAGTTGCATTCCATGAGTCCATGAGCTCTTCTAGATCTTCAGAATGAAATCTTTTGTAGGCTGTGGATCAATCAGAATAAATTATAGGGAGCACAGATAGTTTTCAGCTTGCTTATTTTTGTTGACTGCCCCCTCCTGTCTGCTTCTCTTCCACTCTTCTTGGGTTGTTTTAACTCTGAGATGTGATTAATGATGTATGTTGCTGTCAATCACCTTGCTTTGAAAACCTTCTCCAGAGACTAGGTGTGCAGTACCCATTGCATAAGCAACTTTGGAATTCCAGAGTGAGACTGTGTTTCTGAACATTAGCTTCGTATTTTAGTGAGAAATCATTTACCTGCTCAGGCTGAGGATGTGATTGAACTCTAACAGTGAAGGTTACAATTTGAAAAGGGTAACTAATAATCTTCATAATTCATACTCATAATGCACACAGACTAACTCATAAAATGATTTTCTAACTTAACACAGTTTGGAGACGATGCTTACACTGTTTAACTGCCGGAAAGCTTCTTTGCTCAAGACACCAACTCGTTTGTTTTTAAGAACTCTTAATTTGTTTCCCCCCCATTCCTGTTTTGATATTAGACCGTTGCAGTTTGACGGGACTAAATCATTTTCATATAAAAGGCAGCATTCCTAAGAGCAGATTAATACCATGGTGTTACTTTTCAGCTGTGAATAGCAGAGTGCCCAGTGGCTCCACCAGCTCCTCGCACACTACTGAGTCCCCTACGCCTGAGCCTTGTCCCCAGGCATCCAGCAATGTGCCCTCGCAGTCAGTGCTCCCCATGTATCCTTCAGTTGACATCGATGCACATGTGAGTAGTTGCAATTGGTTCTGAGTGGGTTTGTTAAGTTCTGAGAGGAAAAAAAAAATTGATCTGGTGCTGTCTTAAAAATATTGAAGTTCTCTTAAGTATTTTTTAATTTCTGATTATCTGCTTTTTCTTCCCAACCGTGAAGACTGAAAGTAATCATGACACTGCTCTGACCCTGGCGTGTGCAGGAGGTCATGAAGAACTTGTATCTGTACTGATAGCACGTGGTGCCAATATCGAACACAGAGACAAGAAGGGTAAGTTGAAACAGCAAAACAGTTTGACCATGAGCTACAGCTTGAAACGGCCAATTTCAAACTGGGATTTGGGAATTTTTGCTTCATAAAATTACCAAAGCTTCCAAAAATATAGAATTGCATTCTTGTGTTTCATGTGGAAATATTGGCCATATAAAGCCAGTGACGTTGCATCCCTTTCTGTAGGTACTTGTGAAAGGAAGTGCATCTGAGGGGTATTGTAAGCAAACACTTTCGTCCTTTGGATTCACCCTCTAGAAAAGCCCTTAGTGTACAAGACAAAGCAGCTGATATGGGGGTAAACATCAAACCTTGGCTGACAAAGCCAATGGGGAGTAGTTGTCACGTTGTGTATCATATAGTTCCCAATAAGAGTTTGGTAAAATCTCAGATCATTAGAGCTGAAAGAACAAAACCATCATGACACTCCTTTGAACTCAGGTTAACTACTGGAGATAAGCTACATGCATAGTGTAGGTGAATTTACTTGATGGAGCTTTATTAAATAGGATTTAGGTAGATAGCCATTCTCTAAAGAGATGAGCTGGTCAGAACTTAATCCAAACTGATCACTGGAAGAAATATAAACATATTTCTTTTGAAGAGCCATTATATTTGTCTTGAATTAGACCTAGATGTGCCAGGTTCAGAAGAAGGCTAGGAAAGGGTCTGAGATGGTGGCCTGTACCAGGAAACCCCCAGTCTGAGGAAGACATCTGATCAGTAGAAGTCGTTGTGAATTAACTGTTACGTCCATGTCTCCTTAATAATAATTTTGAGGTTCTGAAGGTTGCTTTTACCACACTCTCTCATTACTAGGTTTTACGCCTTTGATTCTGGCTGCAACTGCTGGCCACGTTGGTGTGGTGGAAATTCTCCTGGACAAAGGTGGGGATATAGAAGCACAGTCTGAGCGCACAAAGGATACTCCACTTTCGTTGGCATGCTCCGGTGGACGCCAAGAGGTACAGGCAGAGTTGTCCTCAGTGGGTTTGAACTGGTTTTTGTAGATATTTTGGGGTCTTTTTTTTACTGTCTTTGTGTTGACGGTAGAACAAATCATCCCTTTTCTGGAAGGTGTAAGTGTAGCTAATTTAAGATTTTTTCTTCTTCCAAGAGGGAAGGGATTTTGTTTTTTTCTCCCTTGGCTACCCCAGTGGTGTTAGCTGATTGTTGTTACAACCAGTGGTCATTCTTCTGTTGATGTATCCTTGCAAGAGAAGTACTTTCGTGAGACATAGAGATGTCTAATGAATAACTTTATTCACTGAACACTTTCATTCTGCATCCTCCACACTCAAAATTTAAACAGCTGATGCAGGCACACAGGTCAGAAACTGGAATTCTGTATTGGCAGTACATGGTTTTAGTGGTAATGTGCAGGGCTAGTAAGTGTGGATGTAATGCAGAGCACATTATACTAGTGTTTTAAAGATGTTGGAGTTTTATTTATATTTTGTTCAAATAAGGTTTGTTAAATCCTTCCTACTTTAATCATGCTCATACTACCTGAAGATGGCATGGAGATAGGAAAGGAGTCTGTGCCAGATTTGAGTGTGGTATGTTTTGGAACTTGTAGAGATTAAAACAGTTGGCCAAAACTGGAAAGTTTCCACTTTGACTTTTGAATGGCACATCTTTAACAGTAAAAACACTGCTCGGGGAAAAAAAAAGAGAGATCAGTGTGGCCTGTGATAGCATTACTTATTGAACTACTTAAGTCTTTTGTTCTTTTTTTTTTTTCTTCTCCTTCTTATGCCAGAATCTACCTCTTACATTTCTGGTTTAGCACCTTGTGAGGCAGCTTTTTTTTTTTTTTTTGGCGTATTTGAAGATCACCTAGCCTGTGTTAGTAAAATGAGGCCCACTAAAGTGTAGAAATGTTTTAATTTTTCCCCTTTTTATGTCTGCTAAAGAAGAGAAATTCTTCCTCATGCTTGTTCCATTAACATCAGTCGGTCTGATTTTTACCATGTGTTTTGTTGGAAGAGCATGTAATACAGATGGTCAAACTTGGCTCAAGTGTCATCTGAATTAAAGTCGTGGGAGTTTCTGAAAGAGATGCTCAAACAGCGTGAGACATAATGGGAGTGGGATAGATCCCTTGTTTGCAAACTGAAGATTCACAGGAAGAGCTTCACTTTAAAGCCTTGCATTTTTGATTAGGTAAAATAATCTTTCTGGAAGACAAGTGCTGCACTGCTGCAACCCACGCAGAGTAGCTGATGCATTCATCAGTTGCTGGGTCTGTACAGTGCATGTGTGAAAGTAAAGCAGAGGAGGATAGAGGTTTTCCAGCAGAATCTTACCTATTGATGATGGGAACTGGTAGCATACTGGAAGGCTCGAACGTGGGATAATCTCCTTTTACTGTCTGGATAATAGCAAAGGCCACGACCTGTCTTCTAATCTGAATGCTGTCTTCTCAGGTTGTTGATTTGCTGTTGGCCCGGGGAGCAAACAAAGAACATAGGAATGTGTCTGATTATACGCCATTAAGCCTTGCTGCATCTGGTGGCTATGTTAATATCATCAAGATACTTCTCAACGCTGGGGCAGAAATTAATTCAAGGTAATGTGCTGTGTAGAGCAGGTGACCTGCAGTGTAGCACGGGCACTCTGCTGCTGGCTGCCCGCCGAGGCCTGGCTTGGAATCTCCAGTGCTTTCAGACCTTGCAGCCACTCCACACCCCTGTTATCCTGTAGGGTCATGGTACCTTAGTGCTTTTCAGTTGCCCTTTACTATCACATGCTCCATCTCCCTTATACCAGAATTTTGAGGAATTTTTATTGTAGTTTGCCAATGTATTCCTTCCCTTTCCCTTTTCCATCATTCTGGGATCTAGGAGTCAAACTTATTTCCAATATAACCAAGTAAAGGAACCAGCTGAAGTACTCATGGCAGCTCTGTGTTTGAAGATATCTTTTTCAGTAAGAGGAACAAATTTACACAGCTATGTTTCTCTTTGTTCATGTTAAAAAAAACTTGCATAACTTCCTCTAGGGAGATAGAATGTAAAGCTGCAGCTGTGCTGGAAGCATGTTTTTTCTAAATGAATCAGATGCAGCCTTGACTTACATCTAGTTTAAAGTTTATGTGTGCTTCAGCCATCTGAACATATAAAAACTGAAATGCATTGTCCTTATAAATTGCAATTGTCTATTGCATGTAGTTACTCTGATGGTTTCTCCCAATCAGTTAAAACATGCTAGTATTGTAGGTCACTGTCCATATTTGTATATGCTGTGTTCCTTTCTGGCTTACAACAAAACATTTGGTTCCTCTTGGACACACTTACATTTCCCAGAGCATTCCTCCAGTTCTGGGAACTGCAGTTTGTTTCTTTCCCATTAGGACTGGCAGTAAGCTGGGCATCTCTCCTCTGATGCTGGCTGCTATGAATGGCCACGTACCCGCCGTGAAGCTGTTGCTTGATATGGGTTCTGATATTAACGCCCAAATCGAGACCAACCGGAACACAGCCCTCACCCTGGCCTGTTTCCAGGGCCGAGCAGAGGTGGTCAGTCTGCTCTTGGACAGGAAGGCCAACGTCGAGCACAGGGCAAAGGTGAGCCTGGGAATTGCCTTTCCTTACCACTCGCTTCTAACGGGTGATTTCTCTGAGTCATCAAGTTTCTTCAAATTTTCCTGTTTCTTTGGGCCTCTCTGGCCTCAGAGGACTTACTGAATCAGAGGACTTACTACATGTTCTGAAATAAGTTGGTGGCATTTTGCTTTGATGCTTTTTTTTTTTTTTTTTTTTTTTTTTAATAAACGCATCAACAGTGAATTTTTTTGCATTAGGGAAAAGCTGACTGGTCCTTCTGAGTTCCTAATGAAACTTAGATTGACTTTTACTGTCTAGTACTAAGAAACTTTCCAGGTTTAAGTTTGACATGATACTTGTTAACAGAACAGATAGCCATACCTATTTTTACATATGAGTGAAGTCTAGGCAGAAAGATTATAGTGTTGCTTATAGTGATTCTCATATAGAACAGATTTCTTGTCTACAACACGATTAGTGCAGTCAGACTTTGTAAAGCTTTTACGTTGCTGTAGAACCCATGGCTTCAGTACTGTGACTTTTTGTGCCTCTGAAATGCTCCACAGGTCCCATCCTTTGGTACTCTGGGATAGCTTTGTGTCTCCTGCCATAAAGCAAGCTTAAAGCTTGTGTAGACAGCCAGACTGATTTCCCCAGCACAAAGGAATTTTTGGTAACTCCTAAGGCTGCTGAAATAATTGCTGTGTCTGTCTACCCCGCCTGCTTCTGGAATGACTGTGGCTGGAGAAAAGGGGATATGGATAAAAGCCAGCTCTCAAATGGTCAGTTGGGCATGTTAGCAGCTGGTATAAGTTTATTTAACAGTCTAGCGTGGCAACGGAGTTGGGCCCAGATCAGTGTCGGTGCTGAGGGAGGCTGGAGAAAAGCTGTAAAGCCCCTTTCTGAGCTGTTTTGTTAGAAACACTCGTGTCTTTGTTTGGATCTGTTTGAACTTCTGTTTGAGAGATCCTGTTGTAAACTTTGTTTTTGCTCTTGAGACAGGTATCTGGTGGTACTTAGTCAACAATTTGCCTGGGTTTGTATAAATCAATGCCCAAGAGTATTTGGGGTTTTGGTTTGGTTTTTTGTTGTCGTTGTTCTTGTTTATTGTGGGGGTTTTTTGAGAAAGAGACTGGTTGAAGTTAGGCTCCTAAACTAAATATAAGCAGCTAAATAAAAAAAAAATAAAATCTGATTTCCTTGTGTAGAAATCATTTATGTCTTATCCAAAGTATATTGTACATATTTCATACTGTGTGTAACTCCTCTTTGCACAGACTGGCCTCACACCTCTGATGGAAGCAGCTTCGGGAGGATATGCAGAGGTTGGAAGGGTTCTCCTTGATAAAGGAGCAGATGTTAATGCTCCGCCTGTGCCTTCCTCAAGAGATACAGCTTTAACAATTGCAGCAGATAAGGGTCACTACAAGTTCTGTGAGCTCCTGATTAACCGGTAAATTATTTCTCTGTTGTTATTATAGTGGCACATTTGTTCTGTTGTTCTGTATTTCTCTGTGGCAAGAGTACCCTTGTTTACATTGCCTCACACAGCTGAGAGCCAAGGGAACGGGATGTTGTATCTGTTCCCTGCTCCCCAGTGTTATCCTGGAGTATCCTGCTACTCTAGTGTTCATTAAGCTAAGTAGGCAGCTGGGATCAGAGGTAAGCAAACAGTGTTTGGCTTGGCAGCTCTGTTGGCTGCCTGTTAATCCAACAATTCCCACATGAGCGTTTCCCCACCTGGGAGTAGCTCTTGAGCTCCTCAAGCATGACCCTATATGCTGCTAAAATCTAAAGGGGATGCTTTGTCCTGTGAGTGGTCACCATGTTAACAATAATTTGAAGGACCTGGGGTTGCTCACCACAGCAGTAGTACTTCAGGTGAGTGTTCATCCCTGTAAAACAATGTTTAAATAACCCCGGGGTCACTACATTGCAACTTAAACAGCAGGGACAGAATTTCTCTCTATAGCCACCAGATTTCAGTGATTATACATTCAAACGTACTCTGATCTTACTTCCTGACTTCCACCTTTGCTCATCCCTTGTTTCACTCACTTACACTTCTCCTTCAGAGGAGCACATATTGATGTTCGTAACAAGAAAGGAAACACGCCTCTGTGGTTAGCAGCCAATGGTGGTCACTACGATGTGGTTCAGCTGCTTGTGCAAGCAGGAGCAGATGTGGATGCTGCAGATAATCGGAAAATTACACCTCTTATGTCAGCGTTTCGCAAGGTAGGGAGACCAACTTAATTTGATGTTTCATTGCTAAATGTTTTCAAAACAGGGTTTCTCATTTGGCCTTAAATGTGTGTGCTTGGTTCTGGAAGAATCCAATATAACCCAACAAAATTACTGTGTTGATAAAACGCCTGCTTTCAAGTGGTCATAATCTGCGTACTTTGCACAGATCTCATTTTTGAGAGGTGAAAAGCTTTGTTCCATAAACCATGCTAACTTCGTTGTTTCCAGTTATACACTGTCCAAAAACTTTCACTCTTTGAGATTTTAGTATCTCGAGATTACTATAGTCCCCTCTAAATTTCTGCAGGCTGGATTTCTTGTTTCAGTCCTGCTCTTGAGATGAACAAAATACCAGTCCCTAATAAGATGTTCTGATTCCTTTGCGCTTCTCCTGTTTCGTTCCTAATTTGTTGTTGAGTGGGACACTTTACGTAGTCATCTCTTTTGTCACCACCCTTTCTTCTTGGCAGGAAGAACATTGCTTTGTGATGGTTTCATCAGTTCTGTTGTTGGATGCAAGGAGCATCCTTCTGCAGAGGAATTTATTGACTTTTAGCAAATATCACACATGTGTACAGCTTTTTTGACAAACAGCAATACTGAGCATGCCACTGCTGTTCCCTCCATTGCTTTCAAGTAACTTCAGAGGCAACAGTTGGGTACTTGGTGTGGTTGCACAGTGTTACCTCATCAATAAGTGGATCCTGCAGCAGAGGAATGTGTTTGCCAGGCTAATACTCGGGTGGCTCAGTTCCCTGATCAGACTTGCCTTGTAATTAACAATCTAAGTTAGCTCTGCGGCGTGAATGGTGAGCGAGTGAGTGGCAGGTGGGGTCTAAAGAGGCTCTTTTTGGCTGTTACTAAAACCATGAACAGCTGCTCTGCCCTTGGTTTGGTCCTTATATTTTGAAATGAAAAAATGACTCGTGGGAGAGCTTGTCTTTGCCCCCATGATGCAGAACAGCAGACGTGTTGTCAACGCTGAGCAAACAGCAACGACCTTTCTTTCCAAACAGCAGTTTACCAGAAATGTTCTTGCTTGTTTTCAGTCTTTTGCATTGGACTGAGAGGTACCAAAACTTGTCTTTTGATGATGAACATTGACTATTGTATACAAGAGATGAGAATTTTCTGTGCTATTCTAGGGGCACGTGAAAGTAGTTCAGTTCCTGGTGAAAGAAGTTAACCAGTTTCCTTCGGACATCGAGTGCATGCGCTACATAGCGACGATTACTGACAAGGTGAGTTGAACTTCAGGAAAAGACCACCTCCCTTCTGCTCAGCCAAAAATATGCATGAGAAATTACTAATTTTTTAAAAACTGAATCTACTTGTTTGCTCATGTGTGTTGGATTCAGAGGTTTGTGCGTGTCTTCTTTCTAATGTAGAACTTCATCAGTATTTAGAGTCCTATTTGGTTGAAATAGTTTGTACGTTTATGAACAGGGAAGCTAATCTCATGTTTGTAGAGCAAGCCTCACTCCTCAATTTTAGTTTATTACAGAGGTAGTAAGACACGTTTGCATTCCAGGACCTGTTGAAAAAATGTCACCAGTGTGTGGAGACAATTGTGAAAGCTAAAGACCAGCAGGCTGCAGAAGCAAATAAGAATGCAACTATATTGCTGAAGGAGCTAGACCTGGAAAAAGTGAGTAGAGAATTGCTGTTGTGTAGCCTAACAGTTTGGGGAAAATCAAGTTCTCCCTCACCCAGAACACTGTGAAGTGTCCTAGAGTAATGCAGATGCTTCTTAAGCATCTTAAGCTTCTTAAGCTCTTTATTCGACTCTCTTAATGGAAACTCTTACAGTTTTTTACAAACAAGTTCCATATTGAATTTTCCAGGTTGATGACTTGTTAAACACCTCTTCCTATGCAAAGCTGTTGACTTGTCTAATTCCATATATTAAAAAAATGTTGTCAAAATCATAGCAGATATTTCTGGGAAATCTTTGAGTAAAAAATGTGAGCATTACTGCAAAAAGACTAATAAGGTTATTAACTGTTTTTTGAGAAAGGACTGAGATGGTGAGATATTTTGCTAGTTTTCCAGTAAAATTCTGTTTTGTTTGTTTGGGATTTTTTTATGATACCTTTATTTTGGTTGTTACTTTGTCTTTCTTCAAAGTTTTGGGACCCACTAGTCATCTTGTACCGTAAGATCTGCCCAGTTTCTGCGTAATGATTCAGTATGTGACAGAGTCAGTCTCATTCATTGTGCTGTCTCCTTTCTCCATCCCCCCAGATTTCTAGGGAGGATCTGAATTATAAATATGATTTAGTCTGTGTGAAAATTTTTAAATGTGGATCCTTTTTTCCTACATAGTCAAGAGAGGAAAGCAGAAAACAAGCTCTTGCAGCTAAAAGGGAGAAAAGAAAGGAAAAGAGAAAGAAGAAGAAAGAGGAACAAAAAAGAAAACAAGAAGATGAGGAAAACAAACCTAAAGAAACTCTGGAACTTCAAGAAGATGATGATGATGAAGAAAACGATGATGAAGGTGAAGAACAAGTGTTGCTATGAACACTGTAGTTGGGGGAGTGTCTTTTTTAACCATCTAAAAGGTTAGGGAATAGGGGTAGGGGAATCTGTTTGAAAGATGACTTCTCTGGTACTGTGACATTGTTGCATAGGTTCTGCCCTGATTCTTCCCTCTGCAGCCAGAGTTCCTGGCAGAACTCCTTTGGTCACTTTCTCCCCCTCCTTTGTTCCCATCTTCCACCCCCTTTGTTCCCAAAAGTTTCCCTCTTGGAGGATTTACAGCTGAATGCCCTGCAAATAGTCTGACAACTCAGCAAAGGTCATAACTTCAGCTGTAGTGTCTTCAGTCAGGGCACTGATTTCTATATTTTGTGGGTTTTGATTATATATCAACTGTTTTTCTTACAGTGGAGCAAGAAGTTCCTATAGAGCCTCCTAGTGCAACTACTACAACTACAATTGGAATTTCTGCGACTTCAACTACTTTCACAAATGCCTTTGGAAAGAAGAGAGCTAACGTGGTGACTACCCCCAGCACAAATAGAAAAAACAAGAAAAACAAAACAAAAGAGACTCCTCAGAACATGCAGATAATTCTGCCAGATCAGCATATATCTCTAGCACAGCAAAAAGCAGATAAAAATAAAATAAATGGAGAGCCCAGAGGTGGTGGTGCGAGTGGGAACAGCGACTCGGATAACTTGGACAGCACGGATTGCAACAGCGAAAGTAGCAGTGGGGGTAAAAGCCAAGAGCTGAACTTCACAATGGATACAAACTCTTCGGAGCGGCGCTACGCCTCGCTGCTTATCCCCTCTCAGGAAGAAAAGACCAGCACCTCAGCCTCAAAAACACCAACGAGGTGAGACTGCTCTTTTCCTTCCCTGTCGTTTCACAGCATTTCACTTATGCCAGTGTCAATTTTCTGTAGCTTTAGCTTCACACTGGCTGGTACATTCCCAAAGTCTTGGGAGACTGAGTTTGCTTTGTTTGCGTAGCTATTAAATAACACTGTTGAGTTGGTTGAAAGCAAACTCTTTAAAATGGTAAAGGTAAGCTTTGTTTTGTCACTGCTGGCTAGTTTTTAATACTACTTTAGCAAAACAGCCAGTTTTCTCTCTGGGCTCTTTAGCCGTATTACATTGTGGGATGGGGCTGTGAGCAACCTGCTCTAGTGGGAGGTGCCCTTGCCATTGGCAGGGAGGTTGGAACTGGATGATCTTTAAGGTCCCTTCCAACCCTGACAATTCTATGATTCTGTGATTGTCAGCTTGGTTAGAATAGATTTTCAAGTGAGTATGCTGAGAATTTAAAAAGGAAGTGCCAGGTTTACTTACAATCTTATTTACAGAGGTGGGTTCAGTACCTTGCAGTTGTTTTATGGTTTCATCATGAACTCATTTGGATTGCAATCTCTTTGTTTTAAGGAGGGAAGAAGTTGATGACTCTGAACATTTCACCTGCCAGGTTGATGGCCAGTTTGATTTAACCTTGTCGAGCCAGAGGTGAGTCGAAAGAATTTGGTGAATGTACAGGGGCCATATGCGTGCTTTGGAAGATTATTCAGTTGACAGAGAATGAGATAATAACTTTTATAACACCAGTTCTGAATAGGTCCTTGATCTGAGTCAAAAACATCCCATCTGAATCTATCTTTGCTTATTTTTACGTATAAGTAGTATGAGTCTAATCCTCCATAGTTTTCTTTTTTCTTTTCCTGCTTTAAGGGAGGGGAGAGAGTATGGGGATTGAGCCAGAGAACACCTGGCTGACTTAGTACCCAGCTTCACTAAGGAAACAAACATTAGGGGATCAAAAAGGGCAGCAAGCGAGAGAGCTGTGGCCAGATTGAGGCACTTGTCTGGAAGTAGGAAGTGTCAGGATTTTCTATTTTCTTTTTTGTTTTTTTCGCATTAAATTTAGGCACAGAAAGAGTTGGTTTGTCAGCCCGTGTGGTTGAGGGGTGTGAGGTTTGGATTACCCTTAGGGATGCTAGAAATTGGATTTTGTCCGTGTTCTGTTTTATGAAAATAAATTGTTTCTGCCTTAGACCTTTCATCCAAGGTCTCCTACAAAAGCCTTGGAATTCTGTGCAGTTCACTACAGTAGGACTAACTCCTTGTTGGAAGTTGTGCTCCTGTTAGATCAAGTACACTCAAGAAACAAGACAGTGTATACAGATCAAAACAGGGCTAGGCCATTTTATTAACATCCGCAGGTGCACTTTGGCTCTTGCATGAGGCAGACTTTGTCTGAAAATAATTTCTAAATTTGCTCTTCATGAATTTCTTTTCTCTGCAGTCATAGACATGCCAATGAGAAGGCTGCTGTAATTGAAACTTAAAACTAAATAATGATGCTTTTCTGAAAACATACCTAGATGTTTTGAGACAAAGCAGAAAAAAAAAGCTGTTAAAGTCTATTTGGGAATTGATATTCCACAGTGGACTTTGTCCTTTTCTTTCATATGCATTTTCTTCTCTTGGTGTGAGTCTGACAGTTATCTGAGGAAAGGTAATGTTCTCCATAGAACTTCCAAATGCCTGGGGCAGGTGTATTGTTAGAGATCTAGAACTTAAGAAGGTAAAGAGAGGAAATGCTGCCATTTTACCAGGTGTGGTGTCTGAACGTTGCTTTTCCTATCATCGGTCCATTTGGGTTACGTAAATGTAGATAGATCTCTGAAGTTTGTATCAAGTGTAGTATAAACAGTTGGTTTGCAAGAAGCCACAATGAACATCAAATGCTGTAAAGAACGGAGAATGGAAGGGATGAATACAAATTTTTACATAGTAAAGAGGAGTGATGCTTAGCAGGAGAGCTGAAGTATGAGGGCCTCTTAAGTTCTCCAGCTATGCTGTAGATTGGAGTCACATAAGGCAAGTTTTTCAATAACTTGTGAAGATTTCTACCTGTGTTTCAGTGCTTCAGATGAACTTGTGAGCTCCCAGTGCTGCTTTTTTTCTCCTCCACATGGATGAGTTAGCTTAACAAGACATTGCCAGTTCTCACTCCCCCTTCCTCCCTCCCTCCCACACTTCACCTTGTTTGTGTCACTCTGCTATCACTAGAGATCTGTTAGTACAGATAATGATATCTGGGCACCTGCTTCCTGGCTGTCACTGGGACTTCAATACATAAATATGCTCAAATATCTGTGCCTCAGTTACCCAGTCATAAAATGGGAGATGTAGAATCTGTAACAGTAAGAGCTGAAACCCAGACATTTTCAAGTACTTAGGAAGAAAGAGACATCATTATCAAAGTACCTTTTCTTAAAAAGCTATTAAGAAAGAACAGAGTGTTCTTTTAATCAGGATGTGTCTAAGTGGCTGTGTTCCTAAACTCTTCTAGTCTGATGTCCTTAGTGCTTCTGGTGTTACTTCATTCAGTTTAGCACCCCACTGTTTGGAGGGAAGGGGATATAGACTGTGGATTATAAGGTAAAAAAACTACTTATGCAGTCACCCAACAGTTGTTCCAGGTAGAAAATAAGAATGTAAACAGTTTAAGCTGTGGAAATGTATTCTGTAATGCTGTAATTTTATTCTGTAATTTGTAATCAGCACATTTCTGTTCCCAGACTGGATGGTGAAGGTCATTCAAATTCTTTGTCAACTACTTATAAGCCTGTTTCCCTGCCTCTGACCTCTCCAAACGTAAAGCTGAATCTGACTAGTCCAAAAAGAGGCCAGAAAAGAGAAGAAGGCTGGAAAGAAGTCGTTAGGAGGTAAGTACTTCAGTTTTATGTTTATAAACTGTGAGATTTTTAGGCTTGTAAAGTATTCTCAAATATAGAATGTCCAGCAAGGTGATTTAATTGCATAATTAATTTCTAAAAAAAAAAAATAAATAAATCTACCCCCTTACTCTTGCAGTGCTGTGAAAACAAATTGCAGTTTTAATTTGTTGTATCTCCTCACTAACTTAACATCAGTATGACACAAACATTTGGCACAAGGTGTTACTTTACCTGTGACTTCAGTGGAATAAAGGATGTGGGGATAAAAGGGAGAGGGAGCAGAGGGCAGTGAAAAGCCCCTACAGCAGATAATTGCTTGCAGATGAACTAAAGGCAGGGTGGGTATTAGAAGAGGAGAGGTGGATGATCTCTTCAAAATTTATTGTGCTTTGGGTAGTGACCTTGGTCACTGATTCCACAAAAAAATTTGCCACCTTTAAGTGAGTGCTAGAGGTGCAAAAAGTTAACTTTTCCCTTTGAAAATGTACTGGGTTTTATGATATGGCCGGTAACACCCCAGTATCTTTTCTGTAACCTTTATGATGTCTGCTACTTGTAACTGGAACTGACCATCTGGCTTTCCTTTCTTTCTCTTTTTCAAAAAGGAATGCAGCGTGAACATACATGTGTCAGATGCTTTGGGTGCTCTCATGCCCTCCTGCTTTTGTGTTTTGCAATGGTAGTGCCAAAGATGCTAGTTCGGAGAATTTCAGTCTATGTGCAAAGAATGTAGAGAGGATTTAATGCATTCAGATTAGTGGAAGCCACAGACTGTTCTTCATAAAGGTTAAAAAGGCAGTTTAATCTGAAAATTTTAGCTTTTGAACCCATAGAGAGTCGGTTTGGTCTCTGCCTTTTGTTGTGTCTGCAAATGGGGTTCTCCACTGTGACATGGCCTTGCTACAGTTGCAGACTGCCCACCACTTGCTGAATCTTGGAGGCATGAAACCATTAAAGAGGCAGCTGACTTTTCCAGGGCTGCACATAGACCCCACCATTGACTGTGGAGCTACTCCACCTCTCCTTTTGAGTCTCGTAGGCTCAACTCAACTGTTTGGTTGGGTATTGTCTGCTCTTCTGCTCAAGAACCCTACCAAACACCCAACCTTTCCTCATCTCTGAGGAATCTGGCCTTGTGTCATAAAGAACATGTCCATAAAGTGTTCTGTATTTGTGTTTGCTATGCCCTGACTCATCAAAGCGTGTGTCCTGCCAAAGAGATTTTGGGTAACTTTAGAGTGTATGCAAAATCCCCAGGAGCTGCATGCCTTCTGCTCCTAAAGTCTCTCCTGGTCTCAACAAGAATTCTTCTCCCCTCTCGCCGTGAGCAACCCTCTGGCTAGAAGGGATGTCTGTCAAAGAAGTAACCAATGAAAACATCCCCTCTGCCCTTGACAGGCAAGTAGGCAGAGTTTTGAAAGATCCTCCCCCTGGCAACACTTTGCAGCCAACACCAATTGAGCAATTTCAGCTGCAGAGAGGAGGACGCTGCTGTTCAGGAGCAAAAAGGTACTGCTTGGGCATTTCTCAAGCCAAAAGCCATCAGGCTTGGTGGGTAGGGAGGGAAATGGCAGTGGGTGATGGGTGGGCAGAGGCATGGGCACTGGGTGAGCTCTCCCGGAGAAGGAATGTCCCCATGGGTGGTGGTGTGGGGTTACTGGTGGGCTGAGGTAGAAGCAGAGTGTGGCTTAGGAGCCCTGAGAGTAATGTGGGTGTATCTTCAAAGTTAGGTGACAGTGCAGGCTCTGGTTTGGGGAGAGAGTGACTGGAGTGTCAAGCTTGAGAGAGGAGCCTTGGGACTGGAGGGTGGAAGGGCCCGAAGCATGAAACAACCTTGGGAAGAGAGCTGGGTCTATGGTCTGAGGACCTGGTTTCTGGGGATGGGAAGGGCTCTAGCATGCTCTCCTGGCAGGAGCTGGGGGCAGGGGGGTGAAACACACTGGCAAGATGAGGGGATGCTGTAGAACATTTCCATGTATTTAGATGTGTTTAGAATAAAGTGGGTTTCCTATAGGTGCAATTAAGTGAGAAACATTTTCCTGATGATCAAATTACTTAGAAGTTTCCAAGACTGGAATAGCAAGGTGAAGCTGGCAGCCTTTTCAGGCATGGTGGTGATCTGTACAGTGTTCAGAGGCACCTGCACTGTAATCACAGTGGTTTCTGCAAACCCTTTGAATTCCCTCTGGTTGTTCAGTGTTGAACTATCACACATCACTGGCAAGCTTGAAAGCAGTGTATGTGCTTGAGAGGTCCAGCCTTTAAAGTCTGGGGACAGTGGTTGCCCAAAGGGACCTTGGCTGGGGTCTGGATGCAAGCACAGCTCATGGCCAAAGACTTCACACTCCTGCATGCCTGCACTGATCCACCAACACCACTGAAATCAGAGAAATCCCAAGCTGACTCATTCTGCTGAACACGTGGCTTACAGTGTTGTGCCCTGACAGTGAGCCTGCGCCTGAAAACCCCTGCTGCCTTCACAGTGGCTTCCAGCAGCTCCTTAAATCACAGGACTGCAGGATTTAACCATCTGCTACCCACCTTTCTGTCAGCAATAAACTTCAGATCTCCAGGTCTGAGAAAGGTGGATATTAAAAGGAGTTTGAATGCGAGTGGTATTAGAGCTGATCACACCTTCTCCTTGCTATAAATGATCACTGTAGCTAAGCTGTGGGCTTTCCTGTGTGAAGCCATGCTAGTTCTGTGAATGTGGGTTGGTTAGGTAAGGATTTGTCTCACTTTGGAGGTACACAAAATAAGATAAAATCCAAAAGTGTTTCTGAAGCAGCGTGAAGCACATGCATCTGTGTTTCCACAATTGCTTCGGGAGAATCCTTGTCAAGTAATTTGAGCTGGGGAGTTTTAGAGAGGCTCCAAAGGGTGAAGAAAATACCATGAGAAAACCACTTGCTGCCCTGAAACGTAAGAATATTGCTTCAGCCACCTGTCAGTCAGCAAGAGATGTTTTTGTATGCTTTTTTAAGTTTGAATACATTTCACAGATTTGTGATCTTTGTGATATAGGTCAAAGAAATTATCTGTCCCAGCTTCTGTTGTATCTAGAATAATGGGAAGAGGTGGGTGCAACATCACAGCAATTCAAGATGTCACTGGTGCCCATATTGATGTTGATAAGCAAAAAGATAAGAATGGAGAGAGAATGATCACTATAAGGTACAGTATCTAGAAATTAAAGTCTTGAATCTGTCCACAATGTTGTTTGTTAAGAAGTTTGTTTGTTTTTTAAGATGGGACGTGTTTAGCTTCTTGGCACTAGAATGGAACCTAGGTTACTGCTGCCAAGATGTGCTGACGGTCTGCTGCTTCAAAGAGAATCCTTAAGATGGGCAAAAATCAAGAAATAATTTATTGGAGTAAACATGCAGTAGACTTGTGGACAAGTATAAAATTGAGGCTATGCACAAAGTGGGGTTTCCCTTTGCGAGAGGTAACGGTGTTTCCGTTTCACCTAGGGGCGGTACGGAGTCAACGCGATACGCAGTGCAGCTCATCAATGCCCTCATTCAAGATCCTGCCAAGGAACTGGAAGACTTGATTCCTAAAACTCATATAAGAACGCCTGCTTCGAGTACCAAGTCAATCCATGCTAACTTCTCATCTGGAGTCAGCACTGCAACCGCTTCGAACAAGAACTCCTTTCCTCTCGGAGCGTCGCCCCTGGTCACGTCGCAGTCCTCAACACTATCTACTTTCCAGCCTACTAACAAGTTAAACAAGAACGTCCCAGCGAACGTGCGCTCATCTTTTCCAGTGTCTCTTCCTCTAGCTTATTCTCACCCTCATTTTGCCTTGCTGGCTGCCCAAACTATGCAACAGATCCGGCACCCTCGCTTACCTATGGCCCAGTTTGGAGGAACTTTTTCACCTTCACCGAACACTTGGGGACCATTCCCAGTGAGACCAGTTAACCCTGGTAGCACAAACAGCTCTCCAAAGCATAATAGTTCGAGTCGCGTAGGTAGCCAGAACGGAAATATTTTACAGACGGAGTCTCCTGGATTAGCTACTTCTAGTTGTTCCATTACTGTCTCTTCTGTAGCCGCTTCCACCCAACCGCTGTGCGTAACCAGTAACCGGACTCCCTCCTCGGTCAGAAAGCAGTTGTTCACCTGCGTTCCCAAGACAAGTGCTGCAGCAACAGCCATCTCAACTGTGACGAGCACCTGTAGCACTCTGCCTTCAGCTTCCTCTGCCCCTGCAAACAACGGGCAAGTGCCCACAGCATTTCTGCCATCTAATACTCCACAATCACAGCATTCTGCACTTAAAGCGGACTCTTTCTCGGCCGTTTCAGCGCCCAAAGAGAAGGTGTCGACACCAGACCAGCCTGCTGCAAATGCTTGTGCGCCCTCCTCGGTTGTAAGTAGTTGCAGTATGCCAGCTAGCAGCAACTCAGGAGTCTCCGAAACTCGCCCGTCGAGCAGCCCTGCACTGCTAAATAATGTCCAAGAAGAAATACTGCCAACCAGCATGTCAGAGATCAATCCTTCCATGTCGATGCCTTTTTCATCCAGCTCAGAAACTGCTCCTTTAAGCTTAGCGTCACCCAGGTCAGTTGTTGCAGATAATCAGGACAACAGTAACTTACCTCAAGTAGCTGTACCAGCACCTCGAGTTACTCACAGGATGCAGTCCAGAGGTTCTTTCTATTCAGTGGTACCAAATGCAAACCTCCATCAAGATCCTCAGTCTATTTTTGTTACGAATCAAGTTCCTTTAACACCTTCTCAAGGTCCACCTGCTGCAGTGCAGCTTTCGTCAGCCATGAACGTTATGAACGGTTCTCAGATGCACATTAACCCAGCAAACAAATCATTGCCTCCTACCTTTGGGCCAGCAACGCTCTTCAATCACTTTAGTAGTCTTTTTGATAGCAACCAGGTGCCAGCTACCCAAGGATGGGGAGACTGTCCACTCTCTACCCGAGCAGCAGCTGACCCATCTTTCACTGTTCAGTCTACCTTTCTGAATAACTCTGTGCTGGGACACGTGGAAAATGTGCATCCTGACAACTCCAAGGCTCCTGGTTTCAGGCCACCTTCCCAACGGGTTTCGACTAGTCCTGTCGGTAAGTCATTAAGACCATGCACTGGACAGAACTCTTTCTCCAACCGTTACGCTTTGATCGTCTCAAACTGTCTGAGTAGTGGTTTACTAATGACAGAGCATACTAATGTGATGAGGATTGCCTATTTTTCCCAAATGCTCTTTTAAATGTTGATGATGGTTTTGTTTTTTTCCTCTCTTTCTTCAGGTCTTCTAGGCTGTTAGGTGTTGGGAACATTGCAGACACTGCATAGTTTGTCCTCTGTAAGAAACAGGAATGCTTCCACCTGTTTGTAGAGTTCAGAGTAGCATTGATTCTAGCTTGAAGTTGGAATGGAATATAGGGAACTTTTGGCAGATTCCAGCTGAAGGAGTGACTGTAGTTGTTTAATACTTGATCTGAAACTCCAGCTTGACTCAGTGAGGATAAACTCTGTGCTTTTTGTCTCTTGATACGGCTCTGGGAGTTTTAAGAAGCTTATGTTGTGCTTTGGAAATTGGTGTGCTCCTGCATGGAGTGTTTTATTAGGCAGTTGCTGTCCTTCTACTGTTAAGCAGAGCAGTTCAGGTAGATCTTCATTTATTTGAACTGGGTTAGGAACACTCCCAGTGAGCAACCTACCCTTGGTGTGCTCTGCCAAAAGGATTATTATCTTAGTGGTCAAATTATGTTGAGGGCAACTGGCTGCACCCATTTGGCTGGAAGGGACCCTCAAGAGGTCCACTCTGTGCCACCCTGTTCTCCCCTTCATTCTTGCTATAATAGCGTTATGGTGCCTTGAAGCTGGGTAGCTAGAGAGCCTTGCTTTGAAGTGTATGTTAGATATTTGGACTTGGATACTGGATTGGGACCAGTCAAGTAGTTTGACTTTCAGACTAAAGGAGAAGGGGCCATTTGGAAGATGTGGTGGTGAGGAAAGATGATTTTCAGCATTCCTGTTCCTCTTGGTTAATTTATTATAAATGTGCAGGACTTCTGAAAATCAGAAGATTTCTCTCTGACGAGCTTTAACCACAAAACTGGGATGCTTGCTACCACTGTTGTTTACTTAATAGCTTAATTTGGGCTGTATGGCTCTGCAAAGCAAGTTAATACCTAGAGCTCTTGTGTTATGTCCAGTCCCAGTGCAGGAAGAAGAACCGGGTGTAATTAAGACTCTGGAAGGTAAAGTAACTGGACCTTGATCATCAGATAGGCTGCTAATAAAAGAATTGCCAGATCCTCCTCAGCAGATTCTAGAAACACTTTGCGTTGGCTGAGGTTTTTTTCCGCAGTGGTCTAAACTGGGAGTTGGCTGTTGCTGGAATAACCCCTGGGGATGAAGCTTATGTCAAATGGGATCTGCTGATTTCTCCGATGATTGCATCCTGAGCGTACGACAGCTGACCGGGACTTCTCAGAGCAGCAAAACATTGTGCTGTTCCCTTATGCTAAGGTCATCTGTTTGTCAGTGGGAAAAATTTGTTGGTCCTTTATATATCCTTAAATGACTGTAAGTATATAAAAGGTAGTCTAAATCTGTTTCTTCCCTGACAGGAAGGTTAAGAAGATACCCAAGGAGAGCTCCCATGGTTGATTTTGGGGAGATAGTTGTGAAGTTCTTCTCAAATGAAGCATAGAAGTATTTGAACAGAAGGCATTTTTTCTGAGCTGGACTTTGATTAGCATATTGCAAAGTGAAGAAAAGCTGCAAATAGGTAGATGTGCTCTTCAAGTTCTGCCTGGCAGGAAGTGACTGGCCAGGCCGTAGCTGATTCCTTCAATGACATTCTCCTTAATACTGCTTTTATTCACCTCTGTTTCAGAATCTCAATTGTCCATCAGCCAGGATGGTGGGGAGGGGAACGTGGGGAGGAAGGGGTGTTTTGGAGGTATGATAGTGAGGAAAGGAGTGGGGACAGCGGGCTGAGGACCTCTCCAGTGCGTTCCCTTGGAGCGTGAGTGTGGTCCTGTTGTCTGCACCCATCTCACCACTGGCTCTTCCTGGAGGAGCAGACCTTTCTGCTAAGCTCAGCCTGTGAGGTGGGTTGAACTGGGGACTACTTCAGCTGTTTACATAGGGTTTGGTGACAGGTTTCATGAGATCTTGAGAAGTGGGGAAAAGGGCCAGTCTCTGCTGGTTTGCACTTTGGCCAACAGCAGTGCTGTGGATAAGGAGCAGTCTGGGCCTTGCCCAGTGATTCATTGTCCCTTTGTGTGATGAGAGGGAGTGGTAACAGCCATCAAAGCAGCTGGACTCCAAACCCCTCATCTTGGCCATGGCTCTGCACCTGATGGAGCAGAGTGTCTTTTGTGTCTGTCTTGCACAGTTGGTCTGCAGCAAACTTTTCCACAAGTCAGCATCTCTTGGTGATCACCTCTAAGCTGATTTAGTGGAGATTTAATCTAATCTGATTGTGCACTAAACCAGCTTTTCCTTAAAGTTGTTGCCTTAGGGTGGAGTTTGGGTCCTCTGCTTTTCCTTTTCTTGGGTAGGCTCAGTTGCAGCTTGAGTTTTCTCTGACTGGTTCCTTTGATGCACAGATACACACGCAGATCTCCACGCTGCCCATGGATCTGTCCTGGAAATGGCCTATTCTATCACTTTTGTCTTTAGATCTCTTGTCCTAGCAGCTTGCAGATTGAGGACAGGCATATCCAGCTGTTTGGGGAGGCTGTGGAGAAGGCTGAAAGAAGTCTATTTAGTACTTCTTTCCTCTGCATTTCAAGAAGGGTTTTGAGACCTTGCTGGTTCGGCATTAAAAGGTATCACAAACCTGGGATATGTCATCTTAGGAAGCAGCACATAAGTACAAAGTTGCATTAAATGGCTGGACTCCCTGTTTTACATGGAGTGAGCAAGTGTTGCAGCTGCTTCACTAAAGGTGGGGGTGGCCCTTACAGTAACCAGATCCTGCAGAACTTTGATAAACTGTATTTTGAGCAGAGTTTGGGTGAGATTGGTACACCAGGCTTGAAAGCTCAGTTATGATTTCAGACCATGATGAAGAGTTTGAATTCATGTCCTGAGTAACTGCAGAGTATGGTATTGCAGAAGGTTTTAGTGTTACAAACCCTGATTTTGTGGGTAAGTACATAAATAGGAAGCTCATTATTAAAATCACAGTTCTCTAAGTCGTTGTTCATAGAAGCCATTTTTAATACTGAGCTTTTTTCATCCACTTTTATTAAAGGCAAGGTAATGATGATAAGTGTTCTTCACAACCTGAAAACTGACTGCTCTGAATTTGTGCATTTCTGTCTGACACACCTACCTCAGCCTGTAGGAGAGACACAGCAGTGCTGAAATGGTCTTGGCTGTACAGTCATTGCACTTTGAAAGCTGTCTACCTGTCCTAGAAAGCCTTCAAAAGACCAGCTGAGCATCTCTCTTCTGCAGAAGAGCTATTTCTGTCATAATCTCTGCCTTGTTCTCTGTTTGGGAAACCAGCACTCCCCATGGGCAGCAGCAGCTCTGTAACCACTTCTGCGTGGGGGAGAGACCTGGGATCTTTGGTGGTTTGTCAGCCAGCTGGAAACTTGTTTTGGACTTGGTGGAATCGGTCACCACAGGGGCTTTTTGACTACCTGTGAGTTACCTTCTGTGGGTGGAAGGGTAGCGAGAGCATCTCATCAGTAGCACCATGGCAGGTGTGCAGAGAGGGCCCTCAGCTGCAGGTCCTGCAGTCTGCTTATGGTTGGCTCCATCCTGGAGCTCTAGACAAATGCAGACCAATCAAACAGGGTTGACAGGCATCCTGCACAGCCGTTACTATCCTGCTCATAGCCATGGAGTCTTGGACTCTGTGCCCTGACGAACCCTGAAAGCTTCGTCTTCCCACACCCGGGCTCCCTTGTCTGAGCACCCCATGTTCTGTTGGTGGTGGTGATTTATTTCTCAGTGTATTGGGAGACTTCTCTTTTTTTAACCTTTGGGGGAGGGCTAGTGAGAAAAAACTCGTTCAAATCCAGTGAGTCATTTCTGTCAAGGTGAGCAGGTCGAATCTGGCACTTCTGGAAGCAGTAAATCAGGTTGACTTAGCTGATGATACTATGGAGGAGGAAAGACCTGGCTTTCAGAAACACATCCAGGCGATGAAAGGTGCACCTCTAGTGTATGACCTAAGGTATTGCCTGTCACCGCTGCTGTTGGCAGACTGCTGAGGTGTGAGTAGGTACAACCTTCAACCTTGCTCTTCAGCAATATAAGGCTGGTCCTGGTTGTGGTCATTTTAAAATGTGTAAATGGTTTTGAAACTAGTTTTGTTTAATAGGCCCTTGAAACTAAACCCAAAACTCAGGTGAACATATGGCCATGCCTGTTTCTGCTTTCAGGTGGTAATGTGTGATAAGAGATTTTACAACATTTTGGAAAAGTACTTAAAAGCTTTGGCTTATTAAACAACGGTAATTCCCCCTTGCTAATACTTTTTGTGGGACTTTGAACTTTCCCTCTTTCCCTTCCTCTCACCACATCCCTGTGGAAAGCAGCTGTGCACCATCAGCCCTGTACACAGCCCATGGACACAGCATGCTCCGACTGATCCGTATGTGAATGTATCTGTAGGATGGCAAAAACCCTACTGCAGAGAAGCTGCTTCCCTGGTGCCAGCTTCCCCTGGGACTTTCACAGAGCCCTCTATCCCTGTTTGACTTGTGTGGCTTTTTCGTAAGCAAAGATCCTTGCCACTCCCAGCTTTCTTC
Source organism: Actenoides lindsayi (assembly GCA_025331215.1). NCBI lineage: Eukaryota > Metazoa > Chordata > Aves > Coraciiformes > Alcedinidae > Actenoides > Actenoides lindsayi. The sequence goes on along the minus strand of WTSP01001491.1, from coordinate 11,142 downwards.
CTGTGCCCTCCCTGCTAAGATCACTTCCTTGCAGTGACCGAAGGGATGGCTGGTTTTGTTAAAACTCCTGGCCAAAACAGAGCGCACAGAAATGCCTTCCGGTGGTTTCTAAGGGAGTATCCTGCACCTGTAACGTGAACTTACCATGTGCAGATACCCACAAAGGTGACGAGATGCTTTAATTATATTTGGAGCACTAGCTCTCTCTGGTGCTTTGAAGCAGGTTCCCAAAGAGAGATATTTAATCAAATTTATGTTTATTTCAGGCTTACCCTCTCTAGATCCATCCAACAGCTCTACAACTTCTTCTTCAGGTCCTTTGACAGGCTTTTCAGCAAACATACAAGGAGCACGGGTTTACCTTCAAGGGCCAGCGCCTGTTGGGACTCCCAGCTTTAACAGACAGCATTTTTCACCACATCCTTGGACAAGCGCAACAAATTCATGTAGGAACTTCATGGGTCTGTCTTAGTTAACTATAAATTCATAGCTATTGTCTTTAATAGATTTGTAACTTGAGGGGAAATTACCCAGTGATGCACAAAATGCTTTCCAATTGCTTTTAGCAGCTGTGAGGATGGTGTGTAAATACCAAGCTGTATTATTTCGTGGTTTGGTTGGTTGGTTTTTTTTCCCCATGTAAAATGACACTAGTTCTGGTAGCATCACTAAAGGCATATTTGGGGGGGGGGGGGAAGTCGTCATAGGCTCTGAGAAGAGAGAACATAAAGCTGTGGGGGAGTGGAGGTGATTATTCCAAGCTAAAGACTCCCCTCTAAACGGTATGAGTGCAATATTAGGTGAAAATGTCATGTTTGCTGTGGTTTGAAGTTATACTTGCTTTTTTTGTTTGTTTGTTTGTTTGGTTTTTTTTTTGATTGGGATTCTGGAATTATTTCAACTTACTTAAAATATTCCAAAATCTTTAAGCATCATCCGAGTTAACAGTAGGTTTTCCTCCTAATGGGAAGAACATGGAAGTAGCTTTACAGAAAATATGGATCTTTGATTCAGAACCTTAAATGAAGAGGCTTTTCACGTCACTGCATGCAATTTCATTGCCACTCTGAGCTTAAGAACCAAAACGTTTAAATGAGTCCTCACAGGAGGGTGGATTTCCCAAGAAGAGTCAGTGACGCTTCTGACGTTGGTGGGACTTAGGCTCTTACGTTACATGTGGCTTTGGGAAGCTGTCTAATTTCTCTTCTCTTGGAAGTGGTGAATACCAACACCAGGCTGTTCAGATATTGACGGTATTTTGGCTGATGTTTTCACCTCTTCCTGAAACTCTTCCATGTTTCTTATTCTTTCTTGCAATTAATTTACATGTACTGCTATGTCATGAGAATGTCACGTGATTCTGATGGCTGAAAGCATTTGTGTTATGTTGATTTTTAGAGTTAAACTCTAAACAGAATTCCGGTGACAGGCTTGAAGAGTGCTTGCCAAAAATAGCCTTTAAAACCTTTTTACCATTTGCTTGGAGGATAATACTGGGAGGATAGAGCAGGTAGCACTTATACTCGCTCCCTTGTGTGCTTTGTGCGTAATTAAGCAAGAGAAATGTTCTTTTCAGCAGGTGAATCTCCTATTCCATCAGTTTCCTCAGGATCATCTTCGCCCCTTTCAGCTGCCTCTGCACCTTCTAACTTGGGCCAGCCAAAAACGGGTAATGCCAACCAAGATCGCAAGGTCCCCCCTCCCATCGGGACAGAGAGGCTTGCCAGAATCCGGCAGGGCGGGTCCGTCACTCCGACGCCCTTGGGAACCAACTTCACAGCCCCGGTCGGTCACAGCGGTATTTGGTCCTTTGGAGTTAACAGCGTCTCTGGTAAGCCTGGTGGCCAGCCTGGGGGTAGCCTAGAGAAACTCCTAGGGCCTTTCAGGAGTACTGTATTTGAAAAGAAAGTTGAGGAGGAGGAGTGAAGTTCCACAGTCCGTCATCAACTTTTGTGCAGTATCTCACCCGTGTCAGTGGTGGGAGAGTGGGTACCGGTGAAAGAGCTGTGGGTTTTCTCTCCTGATGCAGGTGGTGCTCACCCAGCTTAGGTTACCTGTTGGTGTACGCTTGTAAAGCCTGAGAACAATTCAGAAATTTCATATTAACTCTATGGAATGATACAGAATTTAAAAAGTAAATGACTCTTGTCAGTGATCGGGGTCCCGTTTCTAAGTCTGACCCTTTGATCTAAAAGAGCAACTGCCTCTGTTCAAATTTCTAGCTCGCTTGCCATGAACATTTTAAAATGCTAGTTGTGGTGCAGCTGATGCATCCAGAAACACACAATTGTAGGGTCTGATTTTCACACTGACATGTTCATGACTCCTGAATAGTAACTTCTGTTCCAGGCAACCCCGGTTTCAAAAGAATGACTTTGAAACAGCTGAAGTTTTACATTCAGTTCCCTGATAGTTTGAGGTTCTTGTGAAAAGGAGGAGCTGCAGCATTTGAGGTGTAAAATGTTTCCATTGGTAACTTTAAAGACAAATGTTTAATAGGCCTGTATTTGTTATATCTTTCAGTGAAGCCCTCCATACTTTGGTTAACTTAATGTCTCAGCATTTCTGTGTTTTCAAGAAAAGCTTGTATCTGCTCACAGACAATGCTTGGAGGTTTATTGGATCTTCTGCTGTGGACACCTGAAACTTGCAGTTACTAGTAGTCCCCATTATCTCCACGCTTGTCTGGAGGATCAAGATGAATGTACATGCAGATGGCATGTGCCTGGCCAAACTTGCCTGGCCTCACCAGCCTCTCTTCTTTTTGTGTTTCGGCCCCTGGCATAAGTGTAACTTCTTTTTCTGTTCCTGTGGCCCCCCCAGGAGGATGTGAGAGCTGGAGGGAAAGAAAGTGTGTGTGTGTCTGTGTGTGGCCAGCCTTATATCGTGGTGGCTGTTGCAGCTTCCCAGTGAGAGGCCTTGATGCCACAGATAAGACTTGTGTGTTTTCATTGTCTGCAGTGGGTTCTCAGCCTACAAACTGCAGTAGGCTGTCCTGTCTGCAGTCCTGCCTGTGCTCAGAGCAGAGCCCCTCTAAGGCTGTGCAGTTTTGGGGAGCCTTTGGGTGGATGTAGGTGTGTGCAGCTGCTGAATTCTACTCCAGACTATCTTCAGTTAATTGTAACCAGACTTTTTTGGTCTCCTCCTTTCCAGAAGGCTTGTCAGGTTGGTCTCAGCCTGTCATGGGAAATCATCCAATGCATCAGCAGCTGTCAGACCAGGGCACGTTTTCTCAGCATCAGCCAATGGAGAGAGATGATTCTGGAATAGTGGCTCCCTCAAATATTTTCCACCAACCTATGCCAAATAGTTTTGTGGATTTTTCTAAAGTAAGTTACAGAGGGGTTGGATTTAATCTTTAAAATAACCGAGGCCTTTGTTGTATCTCCAGTTCTGCCTGTTTACACTGTAGGGCTGTGCCTCTTCCACCACTGTTAGCCACACCTCGTCCTGAACCTCCTTTCATCCCAGTACTGACTAGAAAAGGTGCCCAAGCCTGATCACACGTTTAAACAAATCCAGAATTTGTAGACTGCAGATGTTCTCTTGTCAAGTAGCTGAATGCCTCCATTGCTCTCCAGTGTTTCCTCCTTCAGTTGCTCTGAAACATTTCATAAGGCTTGCTCAGCAATTGAGGCTGATTAAATGTTTGCTAAATGCAAATCACACCCATGAATACTACATGCCTTTCTTAAGGAAGAAACAGGATGAGAGGACCACTTGTGAGTCTGTGCCCTGTACATTAACACTGGAAAGTAGCTTGAGGCAGATGGATGTAACCAGCCACGGCCAATTCAGGCACCACTGGAGAAATGGCCAGGACGACGTGCTCCACAGGAGACCTGCTCACAGTTCATTGCAGAAGTAACCATAGCAAGTGCTCTTGGGATCTTCTGAACTGCAGAGCAGCAATCATTCAAACACAGGAAAGAAATCCCATACTTGCCAAAAGCTGCTGTGCAGCTTGCTCCTTCTGAACTGGAAGGATGTTTTAGATGGCCATTAGTAATTTACAGAAAATCTTCAACTCGGAGTCATGGAGACTCAGGCTGTTGACAGGCTTTGCTGAGGCACAGCCCTGCGTGCTCCAGGGTTATTGTGTACTGCAGAGGTGGGAGGAGGGAGCACTGATATCGTGTTGTACAGCTGCTGCGTCTGGCTTTACGGAGTCACCTGAAAGCACTGGGCAGAGGCAGCTGCATAACAGCAAGGTGGAATTCCAGAGAAATGGCTAAACTGACTCCAATCTCGAGCTCTAAAGAGTCACCGTATTCCCTCCTCTGTCCAGATGTGCAGCGATGCCCCATCTCCTCCTAGTTCTGAGGGTTTTGCCAGTAGGTGAATGTTATGTACGGAGGTGAACCCGTCACCTTGGCACCTGTGGCACTGCAGTCACCCTTCACAGCCACTGCCAGCTTCACCAACAGTGTTCTCTCCTGTTCCCTCAGGGCCTACCGATTTCCATGTACGGCGGCACTCTAATACCCTCGCACCCCCAGCTAGCAGATGGGCCAGGGGGCCCCCTCTTCAACGGGCTGCATACTCCAGATCCCGCCTGGAATCCCATGATCAAAGTTGTCCAGAACTCAACAGAATGTACTGATGCTCAGCAGGTAGTGTGGCTCCATTTTTCCACCTTTGTTTACCTGGGTTTTGTGGGTTTGGGTTTGGTTTTTTTTACAGTGTTGAGTTTTGGTTTGGTTTTCTTTATTTTTGCATACGTGACCTTTTTTTCAGTTCTTTGATACTGGAGTCAAGATCGTTTGCATGACTTTTGCACTACAGTGTTTATGTGTGTGTTTATTTAAAAAAAATAAAATATATATATATATGGTTCTACCTGTACCAAACTTTTCAGGTAAGAGAAGCAGCATTTCAAGACTGCTCAGCCAAATAATCGACTGTTGTAAGTGAGGGGGGTTCATAGCTATATCCAGCACCTTGCAGGTTGTCAGTCAAACCTTGGCCAGAGCTGAAGAGGGCTCCCAGCTTTTGGACAGTCTGGTTGTATTTTAGAAAATCTCTGGTGGTTAAACAGTCTGTTAAAGGAACCTTTATTTGTTTTCGTAATAGACTTGTCTTTTTATTTCTTGCTGTAGATTTGGCCTGGCACCTGGGCACCTCACATTGGAAACATGCATCTCAAGTACGTCAACTGATTTAAGGGGGTCTATCCATTTTTAGCCTTGTTTGGGAATCTTTATGCTCTTGAAGAACCCTGGGGATTTTATTTTTTTTTTAATGTGCCTAACTAAGCCATTTTGTGGGGGCTGTAACGATGGAAAGTTGATTGCCCATTGTATAAGAACAAATCGATTTACCTATACGGATTGATTCTGTTCTCCAGTTAGTTTAGCCATTTTGAACTTAAAAAGCAGATGAAACTAGTGCTTTTGGCTAAACACTACTGAACAGCAAAGAACTAGCTGATTACCTGATTTCAACCTTTTAGGGTGATAAATACATGTCTGATTGTTTACATACTGAAAAGGAAAAGCTGAGTAAATTTCATGTCGTATAGTGGCTCTACTTTATGTAGCCTGTATTAATGTGAAATATTTACCTGAATATTCAATAAAAGGCAAACAGTATTTATAGGTTGTGTGTGAGAATTTTGGAAGAGGCCATGTGTTGCTGTCAGCGATGCATCTTTTCAAGGTCGTGTAATCAGGCTGTGGATGCAGTCAGGGTTTGGGGGAGGGTCTGGGGGGAGGATCTGCAGTTGTCTGCCACACCAGATCGTCTGAATCCTCCCCCCTGACAGTTGTCAACCTCTTGGTTTTTTTGTTTGTGAACACGGTTGTGCATTATTTTTCCTTTTCCTTCTGGATTAGTTCTGCTGCTTCTAGCACTCTTTTTCCAGGTGGGTTGCCTAAGAGATCAGGTTTTGCTCAGGGGCTGGAAATAAGGGCTGAGTTGTCAACGTGGTACCTGATGGCAGCTTAAGTTGCAGAAGGTAAATAGGTAGTTTGCACGTAATTGCAGGATGGCTTCACCTGACTTGCTGTGACCAGCTGCCTAGAAACAGATCCTAGGAAAGAAGAGACTGCTTCCCACTAGAGAAAAACCAAATTTATTTGATTTTAAGCTTCTTGTAACCCTTTAAATCTGGTAAGAGCTCCTCAAGTCCTTTCCATGAGGAAGAAGGGGTTTTTTGCGTACGGTTTAAGATGAGCGTTCACTCTCTACCCAGGTGCAGAAGTTCTCTACTTTCTGCACTCGGCCTGTGCTTATTTCTGCTTTTGCTCAGTGGTGATGTGTTAACTACACTGCCTGTTTGGTCCCTTCCTCAAGCAGGTAACTACAGTGCACATAGTGTCCAGTCTAACGGACCGCTTCTGGTGGTCTCCCAAACCAGAGGGGACTTCTCCCACCTTCTCCAGACAGATCCTTATGTGCAGCAGCAGAGTTTCCCCAGGAAAAGCATGAGGAGGGAGTATTGAAAACCCAAAATGGCCAAGCGATATCAGAGTACCACAGGCAAACAAACCTCAGAAATCTTCTGATGTATCTCCTAGCATTTGAGGAGGAAGAAATACAGAAAACATTGAACTGCTGCTGCCCTTGCCCCAGATAGTGCAAATGGAGAAGGAGAAACACTCGTGTCAACACTAATTGTGTTGAAAACAAATGGTGTCGTAGTGCAATAGGTGTTTGTTCTCAGGGTGAGTTACAGAGGGGTGGTGTTGGGGAGGGGCCTAAGGCCCCTCTTCTGCACCCATACCACCCATGTGGGCTCCGTGGCCACCTTCTGCCCCACCCTGGGGAGCCACCATCTCCCCATCCCAGAGGGCTACACACCGTCTACTCCAGCATGCCACAGGGTAAGATCCAGCATGGGGATGGGGATGGAGATGGGGATGGGGTTGTCCCTGAAATGGAAAGGTGGCCTCAGCTGGCCTTTCCCTGACTAATTTAGGCAGCTCCTTCCTGAGTGGGTCCCTTCCTGGCCTGCAGCTTGGTTCTTGGGGGCATGGTCACTTGCTCTGGGCACCAGATCCAGGCAGGCCCATGGGATGGGGGCTTCCCTGGCAGCACAGAGCTGAAGTGGAAGAGGGAACTGCAAAGCTTTGTAGGAGGATGCTGCTGGAAGTTAGGGTCATCATCATGCCGTGGTACCAGGCAGAGCAGGCAAGAGCCTGGTGCTCGTGCCGCTGGGGAGCGAGCAGCTGGCACTGTCAGGGGCCCGTGGTGGAGACAGTGCTGGTCCCTTGGGTGTAAGTCAAGCCTGGGAACAGCTGGCTGGAGCTGGGGAAGGCACAGGGGGCTAGCACGAGAAGTCTGCTCCCACCTGAGTTCACCAGCCCTGGGGGAAGGTGCTGGGTGGCACGGCTCACTCCAGGGTTAGCCTAGACCTGCCCTCTTGCCCCCGTTCCAGTGTCCCTGGTTCAGATGTCATGCAGGTCCTTTTCTCTGCTGTCTGTCCTCAGGGTAGCCTGTGCCCCATCCCTGAGCTGGGCATGCTTTGGTTGAGCCACAGGTGCCCACCCTGTGGGCACTGGCTCTATTGCATGCCTCTGATAAGCTTACCTGGGGTGGGCGTGGGCTGCGTGACGTGTTTGTGGTGCTGGCAAGGGCCCGGGGGCCTGCAGTGGAGCAATGAGCTCACTGTGGAGCCTGGCAGGGAACCAGTGCTCGGCTGTGGGGACAGCTGGGCGGTGGAAGGTAAGCCTGGGCCTGGGGCAGGGCAGCAGACATGGCTGGTGTGACCTTAGGGGTCGCTGGCAGGCGCTTGGGGAGGCAGCGTGTGCCCCTTGTGGGCATTGCCCTGGGGCTGTACACCCCAGCAGGCTGGCACATTGGAGGAGGTGCCCCATGGAACCCAGTGCATTGTCCTTGTGAAGATCACAGCAGGGTGGCTTGCTGGCTGAGCTGCTGGGAACAGGTCCCCAGGTACAGGTCCCCGTGGTGCTGCTGGGGTAGAACCAGCCGTTGCTGTTTGATAGCTGCAGGGAGCCATCCCTGAGCCAGCCACCTCTGGGCAGGGAGCACTGGGTACCTGCTGCTGCCTGACTTTTGGGCTCGGGCTGTGTGCTGAGTGTCCCAGGGCTGGCCCTGCCTTCCGGGCAGCAGAGGTGGCTGCAGTGTCCACTGCCATGGGACACCTTCTTCGAGACTGGACCCTGGGTGCTGTGCCCTGGGTGAGCTCCATGAGCCTCAAGAGGAGGAACCATGTGGGGAAGAGCTGCTGGGCAGGATGGGTGTCACCGTCTGCCATGTGGGAGGCCCCGCAGTGGCTCCAGAGCCAGGCGTGGCCAAGTGCTGGGTGCTACCCCCTGCTCTGGGCTCAGGCTGTGGTGCTTGGAGATGGGGGCAGCCAGGGGCCAGCAGTGCCTGACAGCCCCCTGCTTTTGGCAGGTACCCGCATCATCTACGACCGCAAGTTCCTGCTGGAGTGCAAGAATTCACCCGTGGCCAGGACCCCTCCTTGCTGCCTGCCCCAGATCCCAGGTGTCACATCCCTGGCCCGGTCCAGCCTCGTCAAGCTGGAGGAGCTCAAGGAGCGGAATGAGAGTGAAGAAGCCATGCCAGGTGAGCAGCTCAGGCACGCAGCCCCCACCTGTGTGCTGTGTGGGGCTCCCGCCTGACCATGAGAGCAAGGGGGGTTCCCAGGTCGGCCCCAGTTCTGGCTCCTGCCCCCTTTCCCTGCACATGGCAGACCCCCTGACCCTGGCCTTGTATTCCTATATACCCTTGCAGATCAAGACCAGTTTGAGATGGACATCTGAGTTTCCAGCTCCCTGTCTCCAGGCCATGGCTGGGCCTGTTCCTGGGCCTCGTGGAGGTGCTGGCACTGTGACCAGCTGGCTGCAGCCCTCTCTGATGCTGGGGATGGATGTGTGACACCTCAGGCTCTAGCACAACTGGCTGGTGCAATTGCCTAGGAGCTCATGCTTGATCAATAAACACCATGAAACCCCTGTGCTGAGCTGGTGTGTCTCTGTTGGGGTGCACATGGGTTCTTGGGAGCCCCAGGGAGGGGAGTTAAGAGGAGCCAAGCAACACCAGGAGCCCTTTGAGGGTGCAGATGATCTCCTCCTGCACCAAGATCTTGCAGGCCAGTGGTGGTGAACACCAGGCCTTGGGGTGGGAGCAGCACTGTGCGCTCTCCTTGCTGCCATGGTAAGTGTTTGAAACACCCTGGGGCTTACCTGACCTGGTGGCCAGCACTAGCCCCCTGATGTTTTTCCTGTCCCTGAGGCCATACAGGTCTCTTGGGTCCCGATCTTGAGTCTGAGTTGTGCCAGGACAGGCAGGAGCACAGATGGGACCACAGGCTGTAGCTGCAGCACGAGCACTGGCTGTGCCAGGCTGCTCTGAACTGGTGGCAGGTTGGCCTCCCTGGACAGCCCAGAACTCCTCAGGGGCTGTCTCCGGCAGAAGTGCTGGGCTCCGTGCCTGCTGCTGTGGGTTCCTCCCACTGCCCAAGGCAAGGCCAGAAGGGGCCAAACTTTGCCGACTTTCCCAGCAGGGAATTGCATCGCTGCCCACTTGACCCGCGCTGCCCGAGGCAATCTTTCTCTTCGTGTCTCGTGTCTTCGTGTGCTGGGACCATCCTGCTAGGGCGAGGGCTGCCACAGCCTGGCCCAGCAGTCCCATCCCCTGCTGCTTCTGGGAGAAAACCAGGACCCGGTGCCAGAACGCCAGGGCAGGCTACAGCCAGGGCCAGGTTAGTGCCGTTTATTAAACATCATGTAGTTAATCACCACTAAAATGTTGTAATGATTAAACTCCCCTTTCCTGGGTGAGGAGTGAGAGGCAGAGGAGGTGCCCAAAGCCCCTTGGGCAGCGGGAGCCCTTCTGCCAGCGGCCTGGGGCAGGGGCTGCTCTGCTTACAGTCTGCAGACTCATCCCGGGCATCAGAGACCCTCCTGGCCAGGGTCAGCCTCGGTGCCGCTGTCGGTCGCCACAGCCAGTTCTGCAGCAGGCACGTTCCTCGTCTCGGCAATCAGGCGCTTGACACCCACCAGCCACTGGCTCACCTCGTTCACGTGGTCCACCATGAGTGAGCGGTGGATCTCATCAGCCGCATCCCAGTGCTGTTGGTGGAGTTCTGCCGGGAAAGGTGAATGTGTCAGTGGCACGGGGTCAGCCTTCCCAGGGGTGCCCCCGGCTCTGGATGCCGCTCGCTGCGTGCCTCACCTTGCACCAGGAGGCTCATCCTCTTCCTGACTGGGGCTGACAGCTTCCCCTGAACCCAGGCATCCTCCAGCACTGTCAGACGCCGTCCGATGTCGTCGCAGACTTGTTTCTGGAAGCAGAGAGGTGCTGGAAGGGGAGACCTGGGGCAAGTGTGGCTCTCCTTGCCCTACAGGCATCGCGGGACCAGGCAGCTCACACTTGGCGCCCCCAGCTGCCGCCTCTCCCGGGCCCGTGCAGTGCGGGGGGCTGAGCTGCAGGAAGGGGCTGAGGCCTCACCTGCACCGTGGGGCGGCAAGCGGCCAGGGCCTCCCTCAGCGGGGCCAGGACGGTGTCGGCAGGCACGCTGCACTCCTCGGGGCCCGCTGCAGCGCTCGGCCGCCCGCTCTCTGCCCGCGGAGCGGGGCTGACGGGCCCGAGGGGGGGCGGCCCCAGCGCTCGGGGGGGAGATGCTGCCGAGGCAGCGGGGGCACTGCCCAGGTCCGGAGGAGCACCTGCAGGGAAGAGGTATCGGCACCGAGCCCCATCTGCCCGGGGACCTGCCAGGGGCCGGGAACTGCGCTTGTCAACCCCAGCAAGCGCCTTCCAGCAGGAAGAAAAGTCTCAGGCCCCTGGCCCCCTGCCTGGACGGGGCTGGCTCTGCTCTTCGGCTAGCGCCCGGCCTCTGCACCCCTAGGCCCGGCAGCAAGGGCAGGTGCCCCCAGCCCTGCTCTGCTGCAGCCAGCATGATGGAGCCAGACCCAACGCCCAGGCTCGGGTGCAGTTCCCATCGGATCCAAGAGGGAAGGGAGAGAAGGAGAGAGAGAGAGCGGCCCCTGCGGCGCCAGCAGCCCCGGGCTCCCCCCGACACCTCGCGGCTGGGCAGGTGTGAAGCAGGGCGAGCCCGGGGCTTTGCGGGTGCTGACCTGGAGGGGTCCCCGTGGGCGGAGGGGGAGCCCGGCGGGTGAGCGGGGTTCTCCTGGGACCCCCGGCCTGCGCCTGCAGCCCGTAGGAGAACTGGGG
>WTSP01001489.1:0-15398 GCA_025331215.1 Actenoides lindsayi | reverse complement strand
GGATGAGAGTCTGCGGTAGCTCAAAACACGGGTTACTGAAAAATCACAGTCTCCTGTCCGACCTTCACTGCCCAGTGTGCAAACAGGACGCAGAAAGAGCCTACAACACCTGTGAAGGACTTGCACCTACCCCAGAACATGGCTTTGATATCTTCTGTGTTGCCTCTTGCAGGTGCTTGCACAGGACACAACTGAGAATGCAAGCAGAAAACAGACATCCTTCTTCCCCACTGCAGCCATGCCAAGCTGCCTTGATGTTATTAGCGCTGCCTATGCTGACCGCTATGAGTTTCCAGTGGCGATGCTCACAGCTTGTGTGACTACTATAAAACAAAAGCATGTAGTTCCACTGAGGGGCTCACCAGCAAAACTAAATGGATGGAGTGGCATTCTCCGTACAACCTCAGGAACAGAGAGATCTGAGTTCAGGTATTTGCTTCCTCACAGCCAGTGGGTGAGCCACTGGGGCACAGACCCCCAAAGCCACAGAGGGTCCACATTGCCCAGGAAGACAGCAGGTGTTAGACATGCCAGGACCTTCTAGGATCTGGGCCTCAGTCCCTTCATGCCCCCCTCTATCAGAACCCACAGGAGACTGACAGTGCCTGGTGGTTAATGACATAAACTTTCACAGGATTACAGAGTTGTTTTGGTTGGAGAAGACCTCTATGATCATTGAGTCCAACTATTAACCTAATACTGCCAAGCCCACCACTAAACCATGTCCCTCAGCATATCATCTACATGTGTTTTAAATACTTCCAGGGATGGTAACTCCACCGCTTCCCTGGGCAGCCTGTTCCAGGGCTCTACAATGCTTTCAGTGAAGAAGTTTTTCTTCACGTCCAATCTAAACCTCCCCTGGTGCAACTTGAGGCCATTTCCTCTTGTCATATCACTTGTTATTTGGGAGAAGAGATCAACCCACACCTCATTTCAACATCCTTTCAGGTAGTTGTAGAGACCAATAAGGTCTCCCATTACCCTCCTTTTCTCCAGGCTAAACAATCCCAGTTCCCTCAGCCACTCCTCATAAGACTTGTTCTCTAGACCCTTCAGCAGCTTCATCGACCTTCTTTGGACATGCCCCAGCACCTCAATATCCTTCTTGTAATGAGAGGCCCAGAACTGGACACAGTACTTGAGGTGGGGACACTTTCCAGGTGTCTTCAAGGCAATACAGAGAGAGGTCTTTAAGACCTCAGGCCACTGTGATAACAGGGAGCCAAGTAATTGCAAAAGACAAAATAAGAAGTCAATCAGCTCTCTTAAAGTGTTTAACAATGTTCAACATCTCCAGCAGAGCTCTGGAAGGACAAAACACCGGAGAATTAAACTACTTTGCTCTTGTAATTCCAAATGGTCCTTTGCAGCCAGTAAACTGTATTTCTCTTTTTTGGTATGTATGAACTAATAGCTTTTCCAGGTCCATGCTTCAGCCAGATAAAAAAAAGAGAGGGAAAAAAAAAGGGACAGACAGACAGAGAAAACAAGTGTCTGTCAAATTATATTTAGTTTGATTTTTCAAGCAGGTGAGGGTAATTTCAATACCCCAGAAAATGAGACTTTTTTTATTTTATGACTCTGCATTTATTACTCACAAAAGCTGGGTCAATTATTTTCCAACCTAAAAAGTAATGTTCAGGAAAAAAGGACAATAAAAAAGAAAGGAACAATCCCGATAATAACTCATTTCTACCAAACAACAAGGGAAATTAGCAGTGCATACCTTGGCACTTAGCTGAACCAAGCTGCCTTACTTTACTGACTCTTCCTTTGGGCATTGTGTCCAAATATTTCTTTGGAATAGGCTCCTAGTGTGTGCAGGAGCTATTTATAATCTACAACACTTATTTTTGGATTAAACACATCTAGGTGGCTAGTTGCCACGAGAGCAAAGGGGGTTTCAATGAATTACAAGAATGTGTATGAAATATTGCACTTGGGATAAGGCATTTGCAAGCTGAGCTGCCTGTACAAGCAAACAGGCTGTCAGATGTGGTGTGAGCAGGCACGCACAGAAACTGCATGAGTGATGCGTCAGCGTGGCCTCACTGCCCTGGTGTCTTCTGGCTCTTTTGGTAAGGGATCCCTCCAGATGCTCTTCCACATCTTGGATCAGTATTAAGGAGCAGCCAAGAAGCAGCTTAGAAGAGGTCCCCTGTTTATTCAGTACCTGCCCTGATTTTAGACAGTGTGTTCTTCAGCTGAAGTCAGTCCCATCACCAGTAAACTGTGTACTGCAGAGAAGAAGAAATGTTTGAGGAGAGTCCACCTGATACTTCTTGTCAGCCACTGAAGTCTCCCAGGTTCTCTTAGAAGTGTGGTTTGTGTGAGATGACCCTGGCCTCTAAGCCATTTGCTCCCAGGCCTGCTGCCTTCTCCTCCAAGCCTTTTTCTTCTCTGTCTTTCCATCCATCCATCCATCCATCCATCCATCCATCCATCCATCCATCCATCCATCCCAGACTTCCCACCCTCCTGCCTGGGTTGGCACTGGTGCCTTCTTGCCCAGAGTAGGACTGATTTGGAGCTGGGGTGACAAGACCACGGTGCAGTATCCTAAAGCTGATGTGGTCAGGTCTCCCATTCCAGGAATTGATGGCATCAGGCATTCCACAGTGGACACAGTTAATATGTAACTGTAACACCACCTTCTCCCATTAGTGATTCAGTCTGAACATAAGTGAGTGCATTCGTTAGCTAATGGTTAGATATACAGGATGTGCTATTCCTGCTGCTCCTTAATAGAGGGTGGGTAATCATTAATAGTGCAACAAACTGGTAAACTAGTGCATACGTATTTATTCTTCAGTCACTTTTGATTTACCATTGTCTTTACCTATATCAGGAAAATAGTTTGGGAATTCAGCATGTGTTGTGCAACCCTAGCTTGTCCTGACAAATCCCATGGTATATCCAACATCCAGATACTGCCAAAGCTCTGGTTAGCCCTTCACAACTGAAATATAGAGTGGCAAGTGTGCCCTTCCTGATATGAAATTGTTTTACTTCCAAAACATGCACTCTGGTGATGAATTATATACAGATATTGCTATCTATGCTCTTGGTCTCTCACTGCTCTGTACATTCTGGGTTGTCCCAATCCACAGTTTTCATGAGAAATATTTCTCTCTTTATGGACAATAGCTGGCAAACTGTGGTCTTCACACCACCAGTGCTCAAACCTTGTGGTCCCACTTTGGGCCACGTTTGCGTGTAATGGAGAGATTTCTTGAACATTTCCAACAAGAAATGCCATGTGAGAGGTATGTTACTAACAAAGTGACAAACACCAGGGCAAAAAGAAACAACTGATGTTTGGGAAATCAAAGGCAAAGCTCCTGCTCAGACTTCTAACAAAGGACAATCAAGTTGACTTTTAACTGGATGTTCACCACAGACTGTCAAACCTGTGAGTTATTTTAAATAGCTAAAAGAGCTCATTGGGAACAGCTACAGCTGTCTATTACTCTAATGAGACACCACAATTAGAATGTTTTTTTCCACTGGTTTGTAATTCCTGGGAGAGGAATTCATAGACCTTCTTGCCTTCAGTTGTACTTACCTTTTCTGCGGCTGGTACATGTACATTCCTCTCCCTTTTCCAGCCAATTGCCCAAATCACCTGCAGTGATTGGGGAAAATGAACACTGAATCTGCATAACACGAGTTAAGAGCCACACTGGTTAAGTCTGACCACAACTACTTGGAGACAGGTAGAATTCCTCATGTGTGGACAATGAAGTCACGTTGTCAGTCTGAGTGAGCAACATCACACTAAGGCAAACAGCAAAACACAGACCAAACCAGAAAGCCTTGGCACTGAAGAACAGAGAGATAAATTGTCCTCTAACACAGTTCAAGCAATGCAGTTTTGAAGGCCAGATCTACAGTGCCCAGGGGGATGTCGCAGTCAGAACCCAAACTCATTCATGTCCATGCACACAGATTGCAAAGCAGCACTTAGTGGCAGGTTTGGGCCAGAAATATACCTTATCTCATACAAAACAGCCATCATTAGCACAGCAAGACAGCAATAATTTCTAAGTATGAATAAACTAGACATGATTCAGTACCACTTTTCTGTCTCAGTATTTCTGTGATAAAAGAAAAGCATTAAGGCTGAATAAAGAACAAAATGTGGCAAAATAAGCCACAAGCAAGAGGTGTTTAGCAGCAGGTTACTCATGCAAGAAAGACACTACAGAATTTTGTTGCTCTGAAAAATTAAGACTTTGAACTAAGCCACAGAGGAGCAGTGGAAGGGAAAAGTATGAGATGCTAAGTTTCAGTTCTACCAGCTGTTTGCTAAAGGCTCTGGGAAGGTGCTTGTGGCTGTAGGTTGGGGACATCACACCACTGAGAGCCTAAACACCCAAGAAGGCTGAAGGGACGGGTAAGACAAAAGGGAGAACTTCCAATCTATAGGTTGAACTATATAATATTATAAAGTTTATATAACAACGTATCCTTGTGAGAGGACCGATTTACAAGCACATAACCAGCCTGACATCGCAGCAACATTTTCTTTTCCACTGTTGATTTGTGAGTGAATTACAAGAACAGGTTATCCAAAACTTCCTTACTCAAAATATCTGGATCCACACAAAAGTCCAGGATGTGCATGTCTGACTGAGCTGCAGAGTGTACAGCCAGAGCATAGAAGAGAGAGGGAGATGCAATAAACCAGTGCCTGACAAAATTTTTGTGTGAGGATGAAACACACAGATTCA
Source organism: Actenoides lindsayi (assembly GCA_025331215.1). Lineage (NCBI taxonomy): Eukaryota > Metazoa > Chordata > Aves > Coraciiformes > Alcedinidae > Actenoides > Actenoides lindsayi. The sequence continues at coordinate 10,662 of WTSP01001489.1, read as the reverse complement.
ACTGGGCATAATGGCAGTGGAAAACTGCTCATTGTATTCCAGCATCTGCAAGGATGACAAGACATGTAAACAGAAGGAAATATATATGTATTCAAAGTCTTTTCTATTACCCCAGCAAATAAAAAACTGGGAACAGAGACAAAAGACAATAAATTAGGACTGAATACAACATGGATGAATCATTTTTTTTTCCCACCACAATTCTATGAAAATGCCAAAGTTAAACAACTGTGACTTCTTTAGACACATCCTCCCTGCACCCTGCCCACTCCTGTGGGACTCCATGTATGCATATCTCTATGGCAATGTCATCCTCTCCTTTGTCCCTTCAGTGGTGGGGTGAGGGTTGCCAGTCAGCTGCTAGTGGCATATGCCCTCACGTGTACATGGAGCCCCTAGGGAAGCAAGCATCTGCTCAGACCATTAAAGGATTCTGCTTCACAGCCCCATGGCAAAGAAACCAACAGATGGGAAGACATCTCCTCCTCAGCATCTCCTGCTCTACTCCAAAGTGGTTGCTTGTGTCTAGGAAGCAGGGAAGGAAACAACCTCCTTCCCCTCACAATGCAGTCCAAAGCAGTGCATCCCAGCAACCCAGCTTTCTTCACAAGCCCCTTTTCACTCCCTTACTCATCATCATAAACTACTGCAACCCTCAAGCTGCAGTGGTGGGAAGGAGAGCTCTACTTTCAGCAGCATTCACAGACCCTCAGCTTCGGACAAAGACCAAGACGAACCAAAAGCTCTGCCAACTTTCTGACCCAGCTTGGTTTCTGGCTGTGAAATGTGGCTGGCTCTGCTTCAGAAAGGCTCCAGTGACAAAATTACAAGGTCTTTCCCACAGTGCCTCTATTATACCCAGAGACATTCCATGTTTTGCAGGCAGTCTCCTCATCTCTTCCTCACATTCGTGCATTTTTATTGACCTGGCCCATTAGGACATCACTGTGAAGGACCAGCTGCCAGAAACAAACAGCTGAGAAAAAGTCAGTGACTTAATTTCATCACACACGGATTTTCACAGCGTTCAAACAGCATTCCCATATGTCAGTGCAATGGAAAAGGAGTGAATAGGAAGGAGAGATGAAGACTCTGTTAGAGGGGCTCCAGGCAAAAGCCACAGTGCACAGGTAGTTCAGATAATGTGGAGAACATGGTCAAGATAAGGTGAGCAAACAGATGGGCTGGACAAACAAATTCCTTTCTGAAAGGGACACAGAGGTTAAACTGATGTAAGCTTAGCTTTAGCCCAGCTGCCTGGGGAAACGTGTTCTCCATGCTAAGAACTGGGGAAGCCTGTGACAGCAAAGAACACTGACCTATTGAAGAAGTCATAATTAATTCATTATTTAAGAACATCAGTATTGTAAGATTTAGCAAGCACCTGTACCATTGCTGACATTTCTGCGTGGGTGAGAAACAAGCATATAGGATGTAGTAAGAGCCAGCATCTGTGTGTCAGTCCAGGAGAGGCTGATGATGACTGAGTTTATAAGGTTATAAGCAGAACTTTTGATGATTTTTGCTAAACTGAGATTTCCCTGTGGATTTTTAATGTTCCCTTTCTTCAGAAAGGGCTGCTATCTGCAGTGACTGTTGTATGTTGTCTGTTGAGTGAGGAAGTGGCTTTAAGTGAATGGGAACACTAACCTTGACTGCAGGAAAGATTTTTCCATTGCCCCAGGAAAGGCACAGTTAGGTAGGAAGTGCAAGGCAAAATACACCAAAGGAGCAACAGCATTCTCAGGTAGGAAAACATAGAGTTGATAACTCTATTTCATTAAATTAGGATTGGGTTCAAAGCAATCAATGCTAAAACTACCTACAAATGAATTGCTAAGCTATGAAAAAGGCAGATTTTACTAGCTGACATAACTTTTTTTTTCTTTGTTTTTTTTGAGATGAAGACTTCCAAAATCATTCCTGCTGCCTCATCTCTGCAATGGAAACAGAAAATGCATTTCTCCCACCATTCCCTGTGTCTTGTGTACTGGAAAAATCCTCTTGTATGAAACATTGTTTTTCCTCCCGGACTAGCTTACCATCTCATTAATTGCTGCTACACTGTACAAGAATTTTTGAAATACTAATTACTAGACTTTTTACTGTTTTTGAATATCTCCACTGTGCTTGCTGGAGTCAGCTCAGAGGAAGACCAACCTAAATGTGACTTAAGATCCTGTTTTAAAGTTCAGCTTGGGCCAAATGCATTAAACCCTAACTGATAGCTTCCTTTACAAGTTTAAATAGCTTCCTTTGACCTTCTGTTGGCAACTGATGTTTCATTCTAAGTGGTCAAAGTTACATGATATTTAACAGGACTTTGTCCCTGGTGGAATTTCTGAGTGAAAAATTGAATTTCCCAGTTGCACATACTTCATCTGACATGGGCATAGAGAACTCATTTGGGTGTAGGAGGATAAATCACTCTTAGAACAACACTGTGACCATTGAGTATGCAGGGCCTAAGCCAAAGTGACCTTGAGAGCAAGTCAATTAGGACCAGGGATCATCCTAGGCCAGGATTACCCAACTGGTAGGTTTAAGAAGCTGGGAAGAAAAATCTATGTGCAATGCACAAGAAGCCTCTTGTCCTAGGGTTCAGGCAAATAGGTTGGTAGGAGGAGGTTACACCTGAGTAGTCACAGCTCACTCTTTACGGGAAACTTTGCACATCTTGTCAAACTCCAGTCTATGCTTCTTCTTCACTGGTCCTCTTATTGCAGAGAAGAAAAACTTCCTTTTGAAGCATAACCCTTTTGCATGCACCTTCCCTGCACATAAGGCAGAGAACAGTTTTCTTTACTATATATAACTTCCTTGTGCGTATTTCCAGAGTGGCTTTTCTACTGGCAGCAGTTAGTTCTTTAAAGACTGTGCAGGATTTCATTTACCCAGAGGAATAAGCCCATTCCGCTGATCAGTCAGTGGGCTATAGCATTAACTAGGGATGCACTCTATTGGACACTGACAGAATGATCTTCATATGCTTATGAGAGTTCCAGTTACTTAATTTGACTCATGTGTACTCACAGGGGCCAGCACAGAATCATAGGTAATTTAAGCACAATATTGTGGGGTTTTTTTGAAAAAACCCCAAACAACCAAAAAAACCCAAAACAAAACAAAAAACCAACAAACAACAAACCAGCAAGCAAACAAAAAAAAATGAATAAATGTATTAAATGTTTATGTCAGAGAAATGGCATGCAAATTTAAATCTGCAAATCTTAAGGGAATTAAGCAATTTCATATCACAGCTAGAACTTTTACCCAGTTGAGCCACATGAAACATGGCTATTTCTGTAACTATTACATTTTTAGGTAGTCATACCCTTCCCACCCCTACTGCTGCTTCAGTTAAGCTTGAGATGTGAACTGTAGTAGACAAGGTACACACTGTTTTTTAAGAGCATCTTCAATTTATGCGTTCTGGATATCAGACAGGCATGCAAGACTGCCACTAACAAAATGCATCAGGAAGGAAAAGTTAACATTCCCCACTCCCAGAGTCATCAATGGGAATATAACGGGATTAAGAAACTGTTTGCAATGATACTTGGACAGTTACACTGTGCCATGCATTTAGTACTACACAGGGCTGTTGAGTGATGCTTCAGTGGGTAGTTTAATAAATGATAATCAATTTAAATTGATCAAGGAACAATTCCAAAATTGGATCATTCCTGGAGTGGTGCAGGGTTGGAGAAAAGACACTCTGGAGCACCACTTCACTGAGCAGAAGGAGGTTGGGGGAAACCACATACAACTCCAATGGGAGAAACAGGGCATGCATGTATGTTCAGGGGAGCTCCACAGAGCACTGAACAGTGCAGGAACAGAGTCAGAGCTGGGGCTGCAGAGGCAAAGGACTTTCACACCGTTAATCATTCACCATTTTTTCCTGTTTGACAACAAAAGCGACAATCCCACTATTGTACAAAGTGCAAGCAGAAGCACCATTCCTTCTCTGCAAGATTTCCTATGCATAGTCCCAGTGAGCTCCTCTGTCCACCAGCTGTTTTGCTGGTTTTGCTGACAAAAGATCCTAGCTTTTAAAAAACAAACAACAAAACAAACCACAGACAAGCCAAGCAAATCTAAAATGGCCCACTTGTCAGAGATATTTATTGGTATTCACAGAATCACAGAATCATTAAGGTTGGAAAAGACATCCAAGATCATAAAGTACAACCATCTACGTAACATTATCATGACCACTAAACCGTGTTCCCAAGTGCCGTGTCTACAAGTTTTATGAACACCTCCAGGGATGGTGACTTCACCACCTCCCTGGGCAGCCTGTTCCAATGCCCTACCACTCTTATAGCATATAAAATTTTCCTAATGTCCAACCTAGACTTCCCCTAGTACAACTTAAGCCCATTTCCTCTCGTCCTATTGCTAGTTACTAGGGAGAAGAGACCAAAACACACCTCACTACAAGCTCCTTTCAGGTAGCTGTAGGGAGCAAGAAGGTCTCCTCTCAGCCTCCTCTTCTCCAGACTAAACAATCCCAGCTCCCTCAGCCTTTCCTCATAAGGCATGTTCTACAGCCCCTGGTGGATCCAGCCCCATAGACCTGTGAGTGTCCACTTTGTGACACATAGACCAGTATTGCCACAGAGCCTTTGAGTACCAGTTTCAGACTAGGGTACCCATTGCATGATGGGTTTTACAAGCACAGAATGAGGAGACAAGCAAGTGGAAGCAGGTCCTGCTCTACAGCTGGAGTTGGACCCAGTCTCCTTGCAGACAGCAACACTACGCCACTCCCATGGGAATCGATGGGATGACCGCATCGTACATATCTGTGTCTTGGGCACATTTCATCACCAGCTACTTTAATGTAAATTACACCAGTGTTCATCGCATTGCTGAGAGGAAACATTTGAGCAGCAGATTTATACCACAAAGGGCTGTGCTATCATAATTCTGTGTGAGGTCACCACAGATGAACCTATCCTTGCAAAAAAGACAGTGGCTTTCGTAACATTTTATATAAAAAAAATACTATGAGGAGTTACTAATCATGGTACAAACATTCTCATCCTGCCAGGCTGGAAAAATTCACTGCTAAAAGTGGATTTGAGAGGCTTTAGGATGCCTAGCATCTAGAAGAAAGAGGTCCTTCATCTATTCCTGGTGCCATCCACACTGGGTTAGATTGGAAAACTAGTTAAGTGTCAGAGAGGGAAAGGACAAGGGAGAGAGGACAGGACCTTTTGGAGGACAGAGGTTTTTCTGCTACTTTCCAACAGGATATACTTCCTTGATGAGGTGGTCGGTCACTAGTATTCATTCATCTGAAATTATTCCTAAATTTAAGCTGAATTTGCGAAACAATATGTACAGATATAAAAAAATATATATATATTTGAAGCATCAATATTGAAAACACAAGCTACTGAATTTCACTGATCCAAAGAAAGAAAACTTGTCAGGTGGGAGATTGGAGTTTTAGGTCTTGTAAATCTCATCCTTGCTTTTATTAAAAATGCCTTCCTTGTCCCATATCCCAGCTCTAGACTGAGCAGCTATTCACTTCTAAAGCCCACTTACAGAGTACCTATCATTTTCTCATATCTCTGCCTGTTTTAATCTGAAGGCAGACTGCAAAACCTCTGTAAGCCAACTGACACATTGCTGTTTTATCCACACGGACAGTCACCAGCGACAGCACGTGACCCAAGGTCTTCACTGTCACTATGTGATATTAAAATTTCCAGTACAAAGTGTCCATTTCAGTTCCTCCCCAGGCATACAGGAGAGAGGCCATGGTCTCACACATCTAAATAAAATAATTAGTAATAATAATAATTAAATATATCAGTGTGAACATTGCATAGATATGCTAAGTGGCAAGATTTGTGTGTTTTATTTATTATGGCTTTAATTACTGTAAGAACGTAGGGAGGATTTGCATTTGAGATGACAACAATGGAACAGCATTAGTAGATAACATGTCCTATACATTAGAATCTGCATTATTATAAGGTTATCCACTGTATATCTTACAAGAGGTATTTAGTAATGTTCTCCCTTGTTGTTACTTTGGTAAGACGTTGGAAAGCCTATCTGCTTGACACCATGCCATAACCCTTACATACATTGCTACATTCATGCATGTCACTTGGGACTTTATCACCATCTCCTTTTATTCAACATTTCTTTGCAACTTTTGCATAACAAATCTGTTTACAGGATCTCTGAGCAAAGGCTACATGACAAGAAGCTTGAGTTGGAAGGTAAAGGCCAGGAAGGTCTCTGTCTTAAAAGCACAGAATTGTTAAGGTTGGAAAAGGCCTCCAAGATCATCCAGTTGAACCTTCCATCTAGCACCTCCATGACCACTAGGCCCAAAGCACCTCATCTACATGTTTTTGAACACCTCCAGGGTGTGTGACTTCACCACTTCCTTGGGCAGTCTTTTCCAATGCTACTGTTTCAGTAAAGAAATTCTTCCTAATATCTAATCTGAACTTCCCCTGGCACAACTTAGGGCTCTTTCATTCTGTCCTGTCGTTGGTTACTAGGGAGAAGAGACCAATGCCCACCTCACTACAAGCTCCTTTCAGGTAGCTGTAGGGAGCAAGAAGGTCTCCTCTCAGCCTCCTCTTCTCCAGACTATACAATCCCAGCTCCCTCAACCTTTCCTCATAAGAAATGTTCTGCAGCCCCTCAACAGTTTCGCTGCCCTTCCCTGTATCCACTTCAGCACCTCAATGTCTTTCTTGTACTGTGGTGCCCAAAACTGAGCAAGCTGCATCCTCACCAGTGCTGAGTACAAGGGCACCATCACTTCGCTACTCCTGGCGGCCACACTATTTCTGATGCAGTTGAGGATGCTGTTGGCCTTCTTGGACACCTGGGCACACTGCTGGCTCCTGTTCAGCTGGCTGTCAAACAGCATCCCCCGGTGCTTTTCTGCCAGGCAGCTTTGCAGCCACTCTAACCCAAGCCTGTAGCACTGCCTGGGGTTAGTGTGGACAAAGAGCAGGACCCGGAACTTGACCTTGTTAAACCTCATCCCATTAGCCTTAGGCTATCAATACAGTTTGCCCAGGTCCCTCTGCAGAGCATTCCTACCATCAAGAAGATTAACACTCCCACCCCATTTGGTGTCATCTGCAAATTTACTGAGGGTACTCTCAATCTCCTCACCCAAATCATTGATAAAGATATTAAACAAGAATGGCCCCAGTCCTGAGCCCTGGGGAACACCACTGGTAACCAGCTGCCAACTGGATTTAACTCCATTCACCACAACTCTCTGGGCTCAGCCATCCAGATGGATTTTAACCCAGCAAAGAGTCCACCTGTCTGTGCCACAAGCCCCCAGCTTCTCCAGCAGAATGCTGTGAGGGACAGTGTCAAAAGCTTTACTGAAGTCCAGACAACATCCACAGTGTTTCCCTCATCCACTAGGTGGGTCACCTGGTCATAGAAGGAGATCAGGTTGGTCAAACAGGACCTGCCCTTCATGAACCCATGCTGTCTGGGCCTTATCCTCTTGTTGTCTTCTACGTGCTCTGTGAGTACACCCTAGATGAACCTCTCCATAACCTTCCTGGGTACCAAGGTCAGGCTGACAGGCCTGTAGTTCCCTGGATCCTCCTTCCAGCCCTTCTTGTAGATGGGTATCACATTTGCAAGCCTCCAGTCATCCAGGACCTTCCCTGTTAACCAGAACCACTGATAAATGATGGAGAGAGGCTTGGTCAGTTTCTCCACCAGCTCCCTCTGCACCCTTTGGTGGATCTTATCCAGCCCCATAGACTGTGAGTGTCCAGGTGGCATAGCAGATCATTAACCACTTCCTTCTGAATTATGAGGGGATTATTCTGCTCTCCATCCCTGTCTTGTAGTTCAGGGGACTGAATACCCTGAGGATAACTGGTCTGACTATTGAAGACTGAGGGAACAAAGGCATTAAGTACCTCAGTCTTTTCCTCATCCTTGGTGGCAATATTCCCTTTCACATCCAATAAGGGATGGAGATTCTCTTTGGCTCTTATTTTGTTGTAAATGTGTTTCTAAGAACAGTTTTTATTTTCTCATACGGCAGTGGCCAGACTGAGTTCTAGCTGGGCTCTTGCCTTCCTAATGTCCCTTCTGCATGACCTAACTAAATGTCCCTTCTGCATGACCTAACTAAATGTCTGCATTCTTCTTAAGTAGCCTGCCCCTTCTTCCAAAGGTCGTAAACCCTCCACTTTTTCCTAAGTCCCAACAAAAGCTCCGTGTTCAGCCAGGCCAGTCATTTTCCCCGACCAGTTCATCTTATGGCACATGGGGACAGCCTGATCCTGCACCTCTAAGAGTACCTTCTTGAAAAATGTCCAACCCTCCTGGACACCTTTGCCCTTCAGGACTGTCTCCCAAAGGACTCTCTCAACCAATGACCTGAAGAGGCTAAAGTCTGCCCTCTGGAAGTCCATGGTAGTGGTTTTGGTGACATCCCCCATTACTTCACCAAGAATTGAGAACACAGTCATTTCATGGTCATTAAGCCCAAGACAGCCTCCAACCATCACATCAGCCACCAGTTCTCTGTTTGTAGACAGCAGGTCAAGTGAGGCACCTTCCCTGGTGGGTTCACTTTCCAGCTGTGTCAGGAAGTTATCTTCCATACACTCAAGGAACCTCCTGGATTGTTTCCTCTCTGCTGTGTTTTATTTCGAGCAGAGGTCTGGTTAGTTGAAGTACCCCATAAAAACAAGGGTTGTCAATTTTGAGACTTCAGCCAGCCACCTATACAACATTTCACCAATCTCATCATCCTGGTTGGGTAGTCTAGAACAGACTCCCAACAGGATATCTGCCTTTTTGGCCTTGATGCTCATCCTCACCCTTAAGCCCTCAATGACACCCTTACAGTCACTGAGCTATGTACAGTCAAAACTCTCCCTAACATACAGAGCCACCCCACCACCTCTCCTTCCTTGCCTATCCTTTCTGAAGAGCTTACAGCAATCCATTGCAGCACTCCAGTCATGAGAGTCATCCCATCATGTCCCTGTGATGGTGACTGCATCATAGTTGTTCTGCTGCACAATGGCTTCCAGCTCCTCCTGTTTGTTGCCCATGCTGCATGCATTGCTGTAGATGCATTTGAGCTGGGCTACCAATTTCACCTTCAACATTGGTATGCCACCCTCAGGGTCAACCCTACAGAGCCTGGTTCTATCCCTTTCCCCCTTTGCACCTAGTTTCAAGCCCTTTCAATGAGCCCCACCAGCTCATGTACGAGGATTCTTTTCCCCATTTGAGACAGCTGAACTCCATCTGTCTCCAGCAGACCCAGTGCCATATGAACTTCCTCATCAAAAAAATCCAATATTCTGTTGATGGCACCAGCCTGAGCCATGTGAAAATCAGGTGCATTTTCTTCTTCCTTATCTTACTCTTCCCTGCCACTCAAGGGGTTGAGGAAAATACTACACGTGCACCTGAGCCTTCAACCAATTGCCCCAATGCCTTGAGGTCCTTTTTGATTGCTTTTGGACTTCTCTCTGTGACCTCGTCACTACCAACTTGGATAACCAATAGTGGGTAATAATCAGAGGGCTGCACCAGACAGAGAGTTCTGTAGTACCAACTCTAACCTGGGCCCCAGAGAGGCAGCACTTCCCTGTGATATGGATCTAGTCAGCATATGTGGTCCTCTGTTCTCAGAAGGGAATCACCTACCACAATTATCCTCCTTTTTTTTTTTTCTTAATAGGAGTAGTCCTAGGGTGTGGGAGTGAGTGACTCACCCAGGGCATCTCCCTGATCTTCATCACCATCCTTGTTCATTCAGTCCTCAAGTTCCAGTGGCCCGAACCTGTTGTACAAGGGCAGCTGGGGATGTGAAGAAGGCTGGGAGGAGATTTGTCTGTCTCCCTGAGGAGGGACCAGTTTCCATTCCCCGCCATCTCTTAGGTCCCTTCCTTCTGCCTGGTGACAAGAGAGGAGGGGATCCTCTGCTTCTTGAGGATCCTCTATTTGTTGCCTTTAGCCACGCCTCCATCTTGAACTGGCTTCTAGGGGCAGGTCTGCTGAAAGCCAGACTTCAGAGAGACAAACCAAAGGGGCTGCTTATACTTTGATCCTTTCATACTTTGAACTGGATTCCATCTTAAACTTAACCTCATTAATTAATCTTGGAAGGTGTGAAAACTCCTAAGGGCTAAGGGAGAAATTGGGGACTTGAGCAGAGACTGAGGCAGAGACCCAGGACAAGGTTTAAGAATGGCACAGAATTAAAAAACAACAAAAAAAGTGGTGGTTGGCAGGAACAGCTGATGACAGGAGGTCTCTGAATCCTATGAAAACTTTAACATTCAATGCAGTTTTGTGACATTATTTCTGGGATGTAGAGAGCAGAGAGCCCTCCTTTGGGGTCTTGCAAGGAGAGCTGAAGTGGCTAATGCCATGCAGGAGGAGAACAGATCTGACTGCCAGAGGCCCCCTGAGAGATGCTCATAGCATCCCACCTGGCACTTCCAAGCTGAGGACCATCCTGTGGGAGAATTAATACCAAAGCAGGTTGAGGGGCTTTGCCTCAGCAGCTAACTTTGTGTTACATCCCCACCATGGCTAGGGCAGAAAAGGGTTGTATGTCCTGCTACTGCTGAATCACATAATCACAGAATCATTATGGTTGGAAGGGACCTC
>WTSP01001486.1:0-35857 GCA_025331215.1 Actenoides lindsayi | reverse complement strand
AAGGGGAGGGGGGGGGGGGGGCGGGGGCGCAGGAAAGTATTCAAAGCACTGTGTTTGTGCTTGAGCATTTGCCAACCACGTGAAGCTTGTCTCAAAAGGATAGTAACACAATGTACAGCCCTCCCTTAATATTAAGTGCATAGATAGTCTCACTGCCACAGGATGTCAAAGGTCCTATACCAAATGCAACTGCATATTTGTAAATAGTTAGAGGCAGGAGGGGGTATGATGGTGGTGTTGAATTATTGTGTAATAATGTAACAGAAAAACACATGCTATTAATAAAAGTTATCATACTGACAGGTAGGTGTCTGGTTTCACACTCCAAGGAATGTGATGTATCTGAATTCATCAGCTTGCAACAACAGGACACTGCCTCATACACACAGTGCACTGGCTAGAAGCAAATGCTGTTATTAAATTAAGTGCTTCTTACTTGAATAGTAACAGCACACTCACGTGCCCCATCAGTTATTTGGTACCTTTGGTCAGAAGTACCACATATCAGGACAGAAGGAGCGAGAAGTTAAATATTTAATCCGAAAAAAAAATAAAAGTCATACCTGCTCAGAAGAGACATAAGACAAAAGAAAACACCACCTTTCCTGTTATTAAACACTGAATCACTCCCTAGTTACCAAAAACCCACTGTGCTTCCCTTAATCCTGGAGCCTTATCAGCTCCCGGGTGCCAAATCACCAGCTTCCTTCAGATAGGGATCTTTTTCTCCAGGTGTGCATTTGCAACATGAATAGGAAACACACATAACCAAAGCTGGAGAGTAAACTTGAAATCCACTGAACATGACGAACAGAAAGCTTCAGACAGCTGCTTTACTACAAGAGTATTGCTGGGGAGTTCGGAAATCTGACAGAGGGATTTTTTGGTCTTCTGCCACATCAGTGGTGCACCCTGACTGGTGCAGTCCCACAGACTTTCCCTCAGCTTATGAAACTTCCTGGCAGCTACTTCAAAGAACAACTGTGTTAAAGTCAAAGAAATCCAGAAACAAGAAGAATCAGTTGCTGAAGGTTCTTTGGGTTTTATTTAAAAAAAAAAAATAAAAATAATCAACCTTCCACCATGGCTGCAAGTAGGGAAAAAAAACCCCAAACCACACTTGTGTGCAGTCGGATTAAAAGCTACTGTTAGTTTAATATACAAGAAGCACAGTACCAAGCATTTCCACAGATGAAGAGTTGCCCAATATTTATGCATCTGAACTTTCTCGGTGACACTAAATTGCTTGTTACTTCTAGGGTAAAATGGAAGGCATTGATTCCTCCCCCACACACTCAACTTGCTCCCCACAATTATAAATTGTGCAAAAATATTTGGAATTGCATCGCTGCCTTTCGACATTGTAACAAGCAGCCATCAAACGCTGTATACCTCACACAGCAGCCTAAGATGCGTGGCTCTATTGAGTCTTAAATTGTGTCTTAAATCGTGTGTGTATTTAATAAAATCATTTTTAAGTTTTTCAGTAGCTGTTCAAACTCAGACATGATTAAATTCTTTGCAGCTTTTTCAAAGAAATTAAGTTTCCAGAAAAATGCTTTGATGGGAAAAATGTTTATGATCCTTAACACGATAGGATTTCTCTGTAAAAAGATTCCCAAAAGACATGATCTCTCTATTCTATTCAGGATTAGTTCCCAAGGTACAAGATGATTTTGAGAGTGGCTTATGCTCCACTCAAACCGAAGCTCACCGATGAGTTTCCAAGTGAAAATTGTGACACTACTTTCACTGGGCATGTGAGAAAGCCATAGTTAGGGTGGCAATAGGCACAACTGAGACCACAATCCCAATCCCAACCAGGTTTACCATGTCATTCAAGTTGGATTGTCATTCAAGAAGGATGGCTCTCAAACAATTGCACTGATTCATGAATTGAGTCAAGATTTAAAATTGAATTAGGCATACACGAGGGTAGAAATCTTAACAGTAAAGAGAGCACCATGTGAAAGAGGGAACTATCAGATTTCAAGAATTTTATCCCTTAAAGCTTTCTGATAATTAACATAAGCCGTTCACACACTGGACCCAAAAATAAGAAGCCAAGGCCGTGACAGAAGTTTGAACTATACCATAACTATGGAGTTAGTCGACACCATAGGCCAGGATGTTAGCTGAAATTTTTTAAACGAGTTTCCAAAGTGCTTTAATAAATCTTTACTGACACACATGTATGGCTGGAACTACGTGCAAAAACTAGAAACTGTCCCATCTCCTAACAACAGCTCAAAGCCAGTCAGGACAACTCGTGCTCGCCAGGCTGCTCAGAGATGCCTGTCTTTCCTATAATAAACATGGACTAACACATTTCAAACTAATAACCGAGATAAGGCAAGCTGTACTTCAGCATGTGCTGGCTGATCTTCGACTTGGGCCAAAGTACAACCTCCTTTATCTACAGACTAGAGATTTTTCACGTGTCACTTAGAAGATTAGCAACACATTCAAGGAATTACCTTCTTCCAGCCAAACCATTAGCATTGAAGCAACCACAGCTACAAAAAAAAACCAAACAAAAAACCCAACACAAACGACTGTGCATGTGTGTAACTTCAGGTACACATCCAAGTTTGCCTACAAGCAAAAGCTGTGCCTCTAATTTTACCATTACAGTTCGGGAAGTGCGGTCCTCTCCCATCTGTATAAGGATATGATGAAAACAGAGCATTGCAAATGTTCTCAAAAAGCATTTTATACTGATACAGATGTAGAAGCCAACTACACGCACAGCCAATACCTGGGATAAAAACACTAAGCTTCAAAAGAAATGAATAAAATCCAATTTAAAAATGCCAAAACTGGGTGTAAGAGCAGAGATCTTCCCTCTGCATACTCAGTGCCAATCCCTGGAGGATACCCCACGTCCAACTACAGAATCTATACCACACAAGTACGGGCAAAACAACACGAGAGCAACACTACGGTACAAATGCCCACGCGTGCACAAGTCACAGCTCAAGCTCCCGCCTTTGATTCATAAACTGTATCACTTCACTTGCTAGGGAAATAGCCATGGTTACTCAGCACAGTTTGGTGTTAGGAACTGCTTGCTTTCCATAACATTACACGCACAAGATTAAAATCTCTCTGGGGGTGGAGGGAGAGGACAGTGAGAAATCAATGAATAAGATGTCAAATCGTAACTGCTACGGTACTTTAGAGTGCAAACAAAACAGCAGTTGACTAAGTAGTGAAAGGCTTTACTGTGGATTTCAGTTGCTTACAACCGTTCCTTTTTCAAAGCTCTTTTTCAAAGCTTTGTTTTAGGTTAAAAGCAACATACCCTGGTTAAGAGTGTAAATAATAAAGGATTTAAAATTAAATGGAGCTTCTTGCTCCTTACTGTACACTGAAAAAAAAAAAAAAAAAAGCTTTATTTTGTGCACATGGCATGTTTTATTTAACATTTAAAACTGTTGAGGCATCCAGCCTTGGTTAGTACTACTGGCATCTGTCAGAGTCACTAAAATTAAACCTGGTACCAAACCATTGGAACTGCATTTGCCAGCTAGAAAGGTTGAAGCTTTTTATGATTTCACACCAATTTTAACATTTCTTCTCCTTCAGAAAAGAAAAAAACCGTAAAAGCAAAGCACACCTTAGTATTGTTCAACTTATTTCAGAAAGGAAACCTTTCAGCTTGTTTGAAAGGTTATGTGAACTTCAGAGGACAAAATTAGTTTCACATCACAATAGAAGAGCAAAGCAGAGCTAGAAAAACTTTCTATACATCCAGTTTCTTCTTCTTGCAGAGAACTGAAAAATATTCTCCCCTCAAATAATGAGGAGCTTCTCAAACCCCTCGTAAAACTTTTATCACCCACTATGATAACATACATGTACAGGTTTGAATGAAGGACTGGGTTTTTTCCCCTATTTTTCATAAATTTCTCTAAGTAACATCTTAGTGGAGAATTTCTGAAGAGAAAACCAAGAGCTCCCTCTGATTAGTAAGTTACTACGTTAGTACCGCGCGATACCGATTACAAATCATTATCTAACCAGCTTCAGAGGACGCGGGTCACTAGGTTCAATTGGGACGATAAAAGCTGGTTGTTGATAAAGAGGATAGAAAGTAGGTGGCCGTGACAAGGGTTACCACACTGCCTCTTGAAACATGCTGAATCGGTCAATACAAGCAAGCATGCAACATACTGCTTTTGGCACTACTTCTACTTCGTGACGCAAGGAAAAGTGGCTGTTTCCCTTCCGGAGCATAGCAGCACCTTTCAAAAAGCCCCAAATTCCTTCTGCTAGGAAAGGGATTATCATCACTTCGCTTCAAGAGTTCCTCTCCATTCCAGACTCTGAAAAATGGTTTTCTTGGCAGGGCTTTTAGTCATACTTCAAAGCCTGGGACACTTTCCCCCAACATACACTGTTGTAAGCACTTGTATGAAACCTGAACTTGCCAAGAGAGGGGACTGATGACATTACAGCCAATATGGCTCCTGTACCACGTGCAAACTTCACTGCTCCTTGTGATTTCCATTTTGTCTGTAAAACTGCATTACCTGTCTAATATTCTTCCGTCTTGGTACTGAAGAGAGATTTGCAGAAGTTTAACAGTGGGAACCTAGTCACGGAAATCAATCAGATTAACCCAATCCTAATGATCTTCCATTTCAAATGGAGGCAATTAGTGTAATGTGCTGGCTTCAGACTAGAGGGTCTACAGCCATCCACCACAACCCTTATCCAGAGACATACTCACTGTTAACAGGGAGGATTCTTGGGCAAAAGATCTGCATTTATTAAAAGGAGAGGTGGTTTTGGATGAAGACACATGCTGAGATGAGATAGCAAGGCCACGTGAGAAGGCCCTCAGACTATGGAAGCATCCCAGTCAAGACAGAGGAACTCTCGGAATGGTGAAAAGGCAGATACATTTCTGCCTGTATCTTTTCCAACTTTTTTTTCTGAAAAATGATTTTAAACTAAGTCACATCTTATTGAGGAGTGACAGATGGAGAATTGACATTTCAAATGTATGCCCATAGCCCAGATTTTCCTTGACTTCTCCAACTTGCAAGCCAAGAGCTCATGGGACTTGCTAGATAAAGGACAGTAGAGCAGTGCACTGACAACCTACAAGGTTTTGAAGTTTATCCTGAGTCTTCCTGGCCCAGCAGATGGAAAACCCTTTGTTGCCATTAATCGTGTGCAATGTATAGAAATCTAAAACACAAAAACTAGCAGACAGGCATGACCAGACTTTAGCATAACAGTGATTTCAGCCCAGCTGAATTATGACTGAATTATGTAAGGAAGCATCAGTATTTTCCTCAGGGAGAAATCTTTTCAAGATTCTGAATGCAGTTTGCCAATAGGAGGAAAAATTAAGGCCAAAAAAAAAAAAAAAAAAGCTTTACAAAGCAAAAGCTACTGGAGCGTGTTTTCTATATTATCTGTTTTCCTAGCATTTCACAAAGCATTTTCTGTGCAGGCATATGAAAAGAAGAAAGGGAGGGAATACAAAGTCCAACACGGGACACGTGACTAAGTTTCATATTACAAAGCTAATAATAGAAATAAGAACTCGGTACGGTTCGGTACATGCTGATACAAAGGCAATAGTATCTTACGGGATGGGGAGATTAGAATTAATTATCTCAAGGTAAATCAGGATGGAACTTGCAGCACATCTGTTGCTCCACTCCAAATGCCTCTGCGCCTGCTCTTTCCCCTCAGTAAACACCCCGACAGAAGAATAACTTCCCTCCCATTAATTCACCCTTGTCATGAGGTAAGACCGTACACACCTTCTGATTTTTAGCCCTTGATAACAAGAAAACACTATAGCTCATGAAAAGCATCCAACTCCCAAACAAAACTGCAGGCAAAGCGTTTCTGGCTGATACTGACACTTAAACAGCCTGGACTAAGTTGCCTCCTAGTTCAGAATTACCTGTTGATTGATTTGGGTGGCTTCCTACTCAATGACAGCCATCCCATGTTCTAGCCCAAGGTATCCCATCAGGGGGTGAAACATCAGAGCTACGGATCCTTACCACAAGCCAGACACCTGCAAGCTGGGTGTGCTTGAGCTCATCACCACTGTGCCAAATTTGGAGGATTGGTTGATAACAATGGTCCTCATCGCCATTCAGCTTCAGTTGACTTTTCACAGCTCAATCAGTAACGAGCAAATAGCCCCGTGTAGAAAAGTGACAAAATAGAACTGATCTCCTATGCCTGCATTTAGTCTGCTTTGGAGAAATAAACATTAATGACTTCTGCACACAACAGTTTTACTGCTGTGCCTATGTAAGGTTACTCTTTTAGTGGCTACATAAAGCTGTCATTCAGCCATCAGTGCAAAAAGTAGGTCACAGCTTAGAAAAGTATGGACAACCTTCTCCGTCGCAACATAAACTATTACAATTCACCCAAGACTTTCAGAAATTAGTTGCTATTTTAGACCACTGGTAGGGATGAAAATAAGATTGATCACATGACACGTCAGGAACATAGGCAAGAAGGTGATGTTACTACCACACTAGCTTTTCCATTATCACCTTCTGCATTAAGCATATTACAACCAGTAGTACAAATTGATAAATTAAGAAGCAATTACGGAGCTTTCTGGATGTGCTATTAAATTACAAGGTTCACTAAGTTAACTATAGCTTTATTCCAGTCTTGGTTTGTACCAGAAGTATTTTGGAGGTATAAGGTTTGGTACTGTACACTACAACATGTCACTGTGATACTGCCCAAAACTTCTGTCATGAAATCACAAACTATCCCAGTGTTCAAGTATGCAAAAAAAGGTGATAATGGACACATAAGAAACCATTAAATTGCAGACAGAGAGGACAAGTGCCAAAAGTTCTTCCAGGAACCTGCAATTCATCAATATTAAGTGTTAAACGAAACACAAATCAATCTTATCAACACAAGCTCTTAAATGAGCTATTCTGTTCAGTGTACTTGGAAATATGTGAAATATTATGTATCTTCTTACGAAGCAAAAAAACAAAGATATATTAGACACTTGTCACCAACCTATCAAGACATTTTTGCCCTAAGACAGTGCCAGAGAGTGTCAGCATCATCAAATATTAGCATTTGTATTTCATTAGCAAGTTTCTCTGGACATGGTAACTAAGCAGACCTTTCTTCTCCGCACTCCTGTTTGGTAACGGTTTCCTTCGCTATCACAACTGCCCGGGCGACTGGGATAATTTGTTTCTTCTACAGATTAGTTAGAGATAAAGTTAAAAAAAAAAGTGAAAGTGCAACTCTCCTCCAAAGCTAAGTCTTCTACACACCTCAATTCACTTTGTGCAAATATTTTTTTCCATGTAACCCAAGTACCTCAGTAATATTTTCACCAAAAATACAGTTTTGGGTGATTAAAACCACCTTACCACTGCCTAACATTATCAAAGCACTAATTTGCTCTGATTTCTATTACATCGGTACTAGAGCAGTAGCAATCTGTATGCCAAGCTGTAAGCCTCAAGGGAAGCAACTACCCTAGCAGGGAAAAACAACCAAAAAAACAACCCAAAACCAAACCGCATCTTCGAAAGCAAGAAGCAGCATAAGGAGAGGCTGACTAATTACTTCAGATAATCTCACTAAAGAGAGGAAATGAGAAATGTTGCAAGACGAAGGGAAATTTCATATTAAAAGAAACAGCTTTCCTGCCGTCGCGTATTTCACACCACCAGTAACGTAACTGGTTTTCACACTTCATGTATATGTTGTGGAGAGGGATATATTACGGGGATGTTTAAACCTCTACAGGTCGGCACACAAAACGCTGAAAGTAACCCCCGTGGGGGACTCGTCAGCCCTTGAGGTAACGCAGCTCCTGACACAGCCCCGCAGCCCGGTTATCGCCAGGCTCTGAGTTTGGATCTCTTGGCAGAGCCGTGCCGAGCGTCTGTCCGTCCGTCCGTCCGTCCGTGCGGGCGAGCGAGCAGGGGCCGGGCCCGCAGCGCCCCTCTTCTAAACCCGCCTGAGGCACTCGGCCCTCGGACAAACTCCAAACAAAGCTCTCAGGCGAGGTGCTCCGCCAGAGATTTAGGGGGAAGAAGCAGTCGGAGGAAGGCAGGAGGCAAGACAGCCCGACAGGAGCAGCCAGCGAAGGCAGACGCAGGAGAGAGCGGGGACGGGACAGAACCATGCCCCGCTCCCTCCCCAGGGACCCGGCGGTGCCCACCTGCCGGGCCCTCACTCCGCAGCGAAACTCCAGGGCACGGAGGGCAACGGAAGACGAAGGGACCGAGCGGGGCAGCGCCGCGCCCGGGGGCGCCCCGAGCTGCCCGCTCCCCAGCGGCGCGGCACGGCACAGCACGGCACGTTACAGCCTGGCAGACACCTCGGCACCGCCGCTCACCTTCCCGCACGCTTCCCCCCTGGCTCCAGCCCCGCCAGCCCTCGGGACTAGCCCCCCCACCCCCCGCTTTCCCGCGGGGCCAGCGCTTAGCCCGGCACCGGCGCGGGCCCCGCTTGCCCGTCCAGGGACTCTGCCGGCCGGCCGAGGAGGAGGAGAAGGAGGAGGAAGAGGCACGGGGGCGGCCCAGGCAGCACCACCGCCCCCGCCTCCTGGAAGCGCCCCGGCCGAGCCAACTTTTCCCCGCAGCCCGGCGTCCGCGCCCCGCGCCGCCGCCGCTCCCCCCGGTACCTGCCGAGCCGTCCCACGCCGCCGCCGCCGCCGCCGCCCCGCTGCCCCAAGGGGCGCAGAAGGCCGTTACGGCCGTGGCTGCCGCCGCCGCCACCGCGCAGACCAAGGCGAGCAGGTGCGGAGAGCGGGACCACGGAGCCGACCCCGCTCCCGCCGCCGGCTCCTGTGCCTGGCCGGGGCGGGGCGGCGAGGAGTGAGCGCGCCCGCCCGCCCCCTAGCGGAGACACCGGCCGGGCCCGGCTGCACACACACACACACACCCCCCCACCCCTACGCCCCGCTCGGCTCCACTCGGATCGCTTCGGCACTTTCCGCCGCTTCCGGGAGTGGGAATGGGCGAGGCGGTGAATGGGGAGTCGCCCCGCGGCGGGAAGAGGAGGGTCGGTTCCCTTACCTCTCTCGCCGTCCCTGGCGGAGGGCACCTGGCAGGCACCTGTCCCCGCACGGCCCGGGCTGCCCGGGCAGCGGCCGTGGCCGCTCCGGTGCCTCTGGGAGGGGAAGGTCAGTCGCCGGAGCTGCCTGACCTGCGGCGTGCGGGCCGCACCCTCGGGGCCCGTAGGAGCTGCAGCGAGCGGCTTCAGAGGTTAGCGCGGGGTTGGCGAGGCCGCCTCAACCCCTTGAGGCTCAGGCCGGCTGACAACCGTGCGAGGAAACGGGGAACCTGCTGTCTGCTGCCCTGACCGCCTGGGCTAGCAACGGGGCAAACGCAGAGGCAGCGAAGTGCCATCAAAGAAAGCGGTTTATGGCACACCTCGCCCGTGCCCTTCTCCCGAAGGAAGGTGGTGGACAGGCCTGGCCGCCCCTGAGGCCGGGTACCCAGGGCCTCAGAGGGTGCAGGGATCAGCTCAGGTCTTGCGAGCGGTGTAACTGTGTCAGAGAAACTCTACACCCGTGATAATTAGCTGAGCTTTTCCGCAGAGCTAATTAACTGAAGCGGAATGCTTCAATGGCCAAGCAATCCGGTGGTATGTTTTCTCCAGTGGCAGAGATGCTTCAAGAAATTTCCAGATGCTTGCTCCCGCCCTTGTGGCGCGGCTGTGCTAATGCAACTCTGAATGAGATCAATGGAACAGTCCAGGTTAAACCATACACAAAAGCTCTCCAAAAATGTGTCAAACTTGGGTGTTATTTTCCTGATCTGTCCTGGTCCTCGTCCTCGGGCATCTCTGTTAACCCAGATGCTGTGGTGGGAGCAGGGAGAGCACAAAGTGCTGTGCCAGGAGCTCCATGCAAGAGACACAGTGCAAAGAAAACCAGAGACGTGCCAGAGAAAAGCATTACCGGATTATTCCTTGACACGGCTATATTGTTTCAAAGGCCACAATTACCCTTTCCAAAGTTAATTTAGGGACCTCTGTGCTGTATGACACAGTGTGAATATGACTGCAGTAGAGATGAGACTTTCCAAAACACAACCGGGTTCTTGCAATCTTCTTGCTCCGTACTGATCGCCTAGTCAACCACTCATTGGTACACCAATTTGCTGCTTAGTTTGGGTGAAGTGACTTGAAGGTAGCGACTCCAGAAGCAGCGAAGGCAGGAGAATGAGAGCTAGGTCGTGCATGCTTGCGCAGTGCTGCCTACCTGTATTTGAGTTCTGGGAGGAGCACGGCTGTATCGCATGTGTTCCCACCAGGGGACAATGCAGGCTGCTGCTCTGCATGGCTAGTTCAGAGAGGTTTTCAGATATCCTACATGTTCCTCTGGACAGTTCTGTCCTACGCTCATCAACATGTTCATTAATACCTACTCTGAAGAGCAATCTATTCAAAAGACTTGGTTGAGGAAGCTGTCCTAATAATAGAATCCCTGATCATTTATAAAAGGTGCATAATCTTCCACACTTTCAAATTCTAAGGAAATATTCAAAGTCAACAGGCTTCATTCTGGTGAACTGGGTCTGAGACTCAAGGTGGGAGTAAGTTCATTTGTTAACTCTGAAACATTCCTCCAGAATCTGAGAATATTTAACTCTGGAATGATAAGAATTTGTGAAAAAGCACTGGCAGCGTCATCCCAAATCAGCCCACTGGCTCAGGATGTTTCCACCAGAACCTCTCCTACTTGATGACTGAGGATTAGACCCCACTAACACTTTCTGTGCCATGGAAGGAAGTTAAAGTTACTTTACACTGATACTCTGTATTTTCCAAACAGTCTAGGTACTTTGTAAGCCACAGTCATCACCTCTCCCTTTAGAGGGAATGCAGTAAAATGTGCTGCATAACCAATACATGAAGATACCAGATGGCCAAGGGCCAAGCTGCTACTCCCCATATTAAAGATTACTGCAGCTTGCCCTCCACATAGTCCCCTGTAAGTCTACAGCAACATTAATTTACTCACATGATAGTCAATACATTCTAATTAATCAAAGTCAGGGCCTGATGACTTTTTGAGATGAAACGCGAATCTATCAGGCGTCTGATTTAGTTGTGCAGTTCCTATGTTCCCAGTAGAACCAAAGCTGTGCCTCAGACACCTCTTTGATTACAACATCAGAAACTGTACTGCTGGATCTTGAAGGAAATGCACCATCCCAGACTTCCCACATGTTAAAACTGTTACCTGTTGTACCAAGTACTATCAGTCATACCAGCAAAGAGTACCCACTGCTCTGTTGACTGGGAGCTGCAAATTTAATGGGAACAAACAACAGCTTTCTATTACACACAGTTAATTACAGACCTGAAATTCTGTTCTTGGAAAGCACTTTTCCTTAGTTGTATGGAAAGGCAGAGAATCCTGTGCTGATTACAAGCAGGGAAGAGAAGAAGGAATATAATAGTGCTGATTGCCACACAGGATACCTTAGGGGCACTACTGAGTTTCTCCCACCCATAGATGAACTCTCCCACCAAATGTGGTATCAGCTAATAACAAAATAGCCATGTTTCAAAAGCACTTCTGCGCCTGAATGTTCCTACACATCACCTATTTGTTACAAATGTGCTCAATTAGATAAATAGTAATTAGTTACCTGGAAGGCATTTTCCTATCACACAATCAAAAATGTGGACAAAACGCTAATTCCAGTAAAGCAACATCCTGAAATTAAAAAGAAAAATCACCAGTCCCCTCAAAAAAAAAACCAAAACCACAAACAAACCAAACCAAACCAAACACACAAACAAATAAGACACTACAAAACAGGACAAAGGTTGTCTCTGTTGATTTCAACTTTTGTGGCAGAGGCATTAAGTCATTATTATTTTCTGTAATTACATAAACACGCTTTTTTTCCCCAGGATTTCTCCCATTGAAGGCACGTCTCAAGAGGTGCCTTCACTGTACATGTTAACACCTACAAAACTGGACAGCTACTCTCATCCTGTTGAGTATGGAGCTGAAGACATCTGGGGTATATTTTTCCATTCTCAGTTCTGTGTGTATTTATTCACATCTCTGAGCACTGCTTTAAATTTAAAAAAACAAATAAATAAATCACAACCTGAAGCTCTGTTCAGCTTACTCAGAAAAGGAAAGCACGCAGTTACTGATCAGAGGAAAGAAGTCCTGCTGGAGTGACTTCCTCAGCATCACCCAGAAGTGCTGTCACAGTAGCAAACACCTCCGGTAGCAGTTTGTGCAGCTACCTAGACAGGGGTCAGGTACTGGCTAGAACTAGGTAAGGAAAAAAATTGTGAGTACTGTTGCTTTTAATATAGATAAGTTCTCCAGTTAGATTAATTTGTGGTGATAGGAGAAAAAGTGGTAGCACTAGAAAGAGTTGAGGGAGAAATCTGCTTATTTGAGAGGCATAGCCAGCTTCTGCTAGCACTGAGCAAGTTCAGGAAACCACAGTGATATCACAACTTAGCCTGGCTTGCTTTTCTCAGCATTAGTAGCCAGGGAAAGATTAGCAGGAAAAAGTCCTGATCACTGTTAGACTGCGACTTAGATGGAGGTAGAGCAGAGCATGTTTCAAGAGAGGTACAGAACGATTCTGTTACACTTCGTTTGGGACACCCTAGAGGAAAAAAGTATGAATAACTGTTTAGCAAACACGTCTCATAGAAAAAAAAGTCAAAGATGTGGACAGGCTTGGGACTGGCACAAGACAAGACAACTGTCTGCAGTCATTTACAACGTGCCCTGTGGCTGGGATGAACTGCAAACAGCTCTATTCAAAGCAAAGGTTATAATTATATGTTAGAGCAAATCTTTCTAGATACAAACCAGGCTACCTAGGCAAATGGCAGAACCTCTTTCACTGCAGGTTTTCAGTGCAGCTTAAGTAAATATCCTTTATCTAGGGTTTGATCACTTATTAGAGAGAAGTAAAGAAAAACTTCCCGAGGCCTCTGTCAATCCATGTCTGCATGACCTGTGGTGAGAAAATGCTTTAGGTTTGTGTTGTCAAGACCAGCAAGCCTCTACTGAGAAAATTTGTGTGTGTGTGTGTGCATGCACACACAGATTTTCAGCAGTTAATCACCCAAAGTTAAGATTTCCTTCAGGTCAGCTAGACTCCTTGCTGTCAGAATCATGAACACACTAAAGCTTCTCAATAGATAGTTATAATAGTGTGTTTGGTTTTAGGTTGCAATTCTTTAGCCTAGCTCTTCTACTTGGAAAGGTTAAATTCTGCTGAAACTCAGTTTAGCTTGAGGCAGAAGCTCATGATGGGAAACTTTGTCCCAAATAATGAAATTCTGTCACAGTTGTAACTGAAACTGGATCTCTATAAGGCACTCCAGGCTGCAGACATCGTGGTCGCTCTTACTTATAAGATATATTAGATGTAGATATATTAGAGAATAAGCTTCCCACCACTTCTTAGAAACACTAAAGTTCTAACAACTATCCTTATCTCAAGTTCATGAGATATATTCTGAAGTCTGAATTCTTTAAAAACACAAACCAACAGTGAACTTTCCAAAAAAGAAACCCTACGTGGCTTGAGGTATGTTTGCACCATTACAAAACACTGGTTTAAGTGTGTACAGACTGGGAGGATACACACAGGCAGTGAATGTTGCTCAGCAGTTAGTAACTTGTCGGGCCAAAGTATTTTCTGTGCTTGCACAGTCTTCATGGATGGTACTCTCCTCCCACACTTTGGATGAAATTGTCCAAAGTCCCTGCCTTTACTTACAGGCGTCTATGAAGCAAGTCACGTTATGTGCTGACTTGTGAAACATGCATCATGAAATACTGGTTAAACAGAGTGGATGGGAAAATGAAAAAAACTGACAACTGGGGGTATACCTACAATGTGGCACTTAGTCCTCAACACTGAAAATGTACCAGATGATAAATTTCTGAGGGAAACGGTGAAACTACAATCAGCTCAACCGTTTAAACTTAGGTACAACTTCGTAGATTAAAATCTGTTGCTGGGAAATTACTCTATGTGTACACATATAGAAAATGAAGCAATAATTTTTATCTCTACTTTGATTATCTGATCAGTAGTATGGTGAATATGTATTTACATGAATATTGGCCTTTCTGTCACTGACAAGTATACATCTCATATTATTGTTTTGGCTTGGTCTTCCTTTACTCCTCCTTATGGCTACTCAATGTTTTCTTCTTAGCAGCAATATGTAATTATTGGTAATTATGAGAGAGGGAGACAGATTGTTGTAACTCACGTATTTTTCTTGCATTCATCTATAACAGTATTACCCTACTTCAGGATATATATTTTTGAATTTAAAAAAAATAAAATACAATTCATAGGAAAGAAGTGTCAAATAATTTTTGCTTTGTCTAAAATTTGCAAATGTTTTACATTCAGCAATTAACGATGAAAAGCATATTCAAATGGATCTCATTTACATGAGCCCGGTATATATATTTCATACAGCCACACAAGAGAAACAGCGTGGCACTATGCTAATTTTCTGTAAAACACATTTCGTTTCTTTCAAAATTGCCACTCCCTAAAGTGTTACAGGAGCCCATTTTAGGTTCTGTCTCGTCTGAATCTGGGATGGAACACTGAAGAAAACTGCTTTAATTGAAGCTTGAAAGATACGGAATTCAGCCTTCAAGGAGTGTTGGGCACTTTTCTTGTCATTCTGGTTGATTGATTTGCATGATGTGGGTGGGGAATGTTGTGGATCGGGCTGTCCGTTTTAATTTTGTACTGGTTGTGTCAGCTTTAAGGTGAAGTACGAGCTCAGTTTTAAAGCGATGGGCAAGAGTGCGGGCTTTAGAATAGACGTTGTGCTGCAGGCCAGAATAAGTAAAATAACCCCGTTTACACTGTCCCAAAGTGCAAAACTTAAGCCAGCTCAGGATATCATATTCTGCAATACATTCTCATTAGCCTTATGGATTGAATAAGTGCCTTCTCTTTTTTTGGGTTTCACATGGATAAGAACAAGCTGGAAGAAAAGTCTTTAAACTTAAGAGGTCACTTTCCTGGTTCCTTGAGAAATACTCCTCTCAGTTTAGCAGACAAACAACAAGCCTTAATAATGAGACTTGACGTGTCCTCTAAAGTTAAAGAACAACCAAACAAAGCTTATTTTACTGTTCTGATTTATACTGCAATGTATGCCAAACCTAACCTGGCTGACGACAGACCATCGTGTCTTGTTGCTGCTCGATTTCCTATCAAATCAGTCTATTTAAGAGGGGTTGAATTAAGTCTCCTAATTTGTTGCTACATGCACATCTATTGCAATCAAACCGTCTCTAAAAATAAAAAAGCAAACAACTCCACACTTACTAGTTTTGTGTGAACCATTTCTGCCCAGAGTGTTTAACTGGGTAACTATTCATGCTGTGTTGCTGGTAATATTACTGTGACCATCATGAAAACCACAAGCACCTTCCAGCAGATGGCATATAGGTCAATTAATGACAGTAGTATTTCTGTGTTATTTGGTGTCCTACATGAAGAGAACAAATAGCCTTCCCTTTTGCCTGTGTTATCACACAGCCGTATTCATGAACACCCTCAAAACAGAAAAAACATAAGTTTCCTCTTCCCACCCACTCCCCACCCCCTGACAAGGAAACCATATGTTTCAGAAGATTAGTAATAGAGCAGCTTCTTTCTGAAGGTCAAAAAATAAAAACTCAACCATACTTCTTATGAGAGGTTGTTAATGAAATGTGCAAATGCCTCAGCATTTTCGTATTCAGCACAATTCAGTCCAGTAGCACACAGGGTTATAATGTACCTAAGGGGAGAAGACATAAAGAATTAGGTCTGGAGTCTGGGGAAGGCAACATCTCGACTAGACTAATTGATTTCCAGAGTGATGTTTTAAAAATCTATACAGTGAAAATACTAATGAGGCCCTGTTTTGGAGGCAGAAGGAGTAGTTCTAAATTTAACTATAAACTTCCAGTAACTTTCAGTAACTATGAGGTCTTGTGCTCCAGGTATTTAGGATGTCCTGTGTGGACCTAACGTGCTGAGATGAACAGTTTGGGTACTGCTGATTAACTACCATTTCTATAAATAAGCAAGCATACAGTGTCATCACACATTCTCCCTTTCCTGCCTTCCACTCCATATGGGACTTTTATAATTCTAGGATTGTAAATATGATGTAACCACCAACACCTCCACTGGTAACATTACTATCTCTGTAAAGTCCAGTAGATAACAAGAACGTTTTCAAAGCAGGGCTGATCTCATTGCTGGTGCTTGTGCACAAAGATGTATTGTCATGATAAGATATGTATGAACTGATGCGTTTGTTATTGAAACTTATCTTAAGTTTTCTTATCTATTCAAAAAGAGAAAAGAAAAAAAAAAAGGGAAACAAAACCAAACAAACAAACGAACAAAGAAGATACTAACTTCTTTCCCGGAGGGAAATTGCAAAACAAAAGGATTTTTTGAAACCTTCTAGCTGCTGAAAGACTATTTTAGATACAGAAAAACAAATTAAGTTGATAAGAGTAGGCTATTTGGTCTTTATGCAAATAAAAATGCAGTTGTTTTGCCGCAACAAAACTATACAATTCCTGATGCTTCTCCTTCAATTTTTTTTTTTTTTACGAGTCAATAGCTCCAAGTAGCAAATGCCAAACACTGCTGTAACCTGGTTTGCTACTATCTGGAAATTTCAGATTAAACTCTGTCAGAAAACTGGCAAAGAACTGACCACAAAATAAAGAGGGGAATTGCTTACAGTGGGTTAGAGACTGATGTTCTAACAAGAGAATTAATTGGAGCAAAATAACTACAATTATAAGTAGGAACTATAATGGTAACTTGAATGAAATATATATTGTTATATGACCCACTAATGACTCCAAAAAAAGCCATAAAATGAATGAGTCACAGAGTTTTAAATATAGTTCCCTGCTGCAATAGTTTTGTCATCAAAGAAGGCTCCACTTGAATTAGAGGGGATCAAGGGCTATATGATGGTGTCCTGCAGCCATGGCTCAGTGATTCGTACACTGGCAACAGAGGCAGAGGCTACACAAGTAGTTTCTATTATAACTGATGTAAGAGAGTAACATTTGCAAAGGGATGACTCACTGATCAGAGGGCTTTCGGTTTGACTGTGGTTCAGATAAATGCATTCATTATTTTCTATAGCCTGTAACCTTTCCTGCTTTATAAATAGTAACTTTTATTTTTCTGCACAATATTTATTTTGACACCGCCACTATTGATTTCACTGGATTTCATCAGTTGGTCCAACTGTAAAGTTAGGCTCGCTTGCAAATATAAGATCAGCAGCTTTCTAAAGGCAAAGCAAATAATGATGTCGGGCTACAATTTTAACAGCTGGGAGTAGAAATAGCCTTTGACACAATGCTTTTAAAGTAATTTTTTTGTCTACATGACACCATTTGTTTTTAAAGAGCTACAATGTGTCTTACAGACATATCTGGCAAAGCAAAGTCATAAGAGGGGTAAAGCAAACAAAATGTCCTCCGTTCTGCTGGCCACCTAAACAGCATGGGCAGAGGAGTGAAGAATTTTATAAGGTCCTTCAGAAACCCAGAGACTATATTGCAAATGTTCTTACTATCATCTGCAGTGCTGTCTCTGAAGGTCATTTCTAATTTCAGCTACCACTTGCATGAAATGAAGAAGTAATTCAGATAGCCTGCTAAAAGGTTTGTGGGTTTGGGGGACTATACACTGCTACAAGGACATTCTGAGACTTTATATGCAAAAGTATGCCTCACCACTTCAAGAGGTTTTCTCTGCACATTTGAAGAAGTGAAAGAAAACTTCAAAATAATGGTTAAAAAATGGTAACCTATTTCCTCTTTTCTTTCCATTTCACCTCTCCTGCACAACATCTGCATACTTCTAAAGAGATAAGGGGAACAAACTTCATCACCAGTGCGCTGCAGAAGTCCATGGAGACAAACTTAAACAATGATTTATTCCTCACAAGAAATAAAATGGAGAGCAGCCTTTTTTCCCCTGGAAAAATTTGGCATCGTTTACTAATCTGAAACCGCAAAAAGCATCTGGTATTTAAAAGCTATTAAGAACCCTGCCTGGCCAGCCTTTCTCATGTCTATAGTTGAAATAAATTGGCTTACTCTTTGGAGGGAATATGGGATGAGAGCACAGGGCTCGCCTCTCAGCGTGGGTGACTGCTGCGCACCATTGCCCGAGCTCATCCTATCAAAGCAATAGAGCTCAGCGTTTTAAGCTTCCAGTCAATCCCCAGTTTAGCACAAGCTGTTTGTCAGCTCTCCAGTAGCTTGTTAGTACAACACCATTTACATTGCTTATAATGACACCAAAGGAGCAATTAAGAGAGCATATTTTAACTGTACCTGAATTTAACTTGTCCTCTGTTGCTACTCAAATGATCTGGTGTGTATATAACTTCATCTTGTAAAAATAGAAGGTTCATAGATAAAAGTAGTCCAGGAATGTAATAGTATTGTGCATTAAAGTGTGCAGGTCTGGCTAATTTGTTCCTGTTGATATCAAGACAACTGTTACATGCACAGAATTTGAGTTAGCCTGATTAGTAAATTCAACCCTGGCAACAACGCAGACAGCATTTGTTTAGAAATATCTGAAGGGTGGGTGTCAAGTAGAAGGGGCCAGGCTCTTTTCTGCTGTGCCCTGTAGTAGGAGAAGAGGTAATGGTAGCAAGCTGAAACACAGGAAGTTCCACCTCAACATGAGGAAAAACTTCTTCTCTGTGAGAGTGACAAAGCCCTGGAACAGGCTGCCCAGAGAGGTTGTGGAGTCTCCTTCTCTAGAGACTTTCAAGACCCGCCTGGATCTGTTCCTGTGGGGCCTGCCCTGGGTGTTCTGCAGTGGCAAGGGGGTTGGACTCAAGGATCTCCAGAGGTCCATTCCAACCCCTACCATTCTGTGATTCTATGATTAGTGTTACAGACCATACATCCATAAAAATCTTTTCTCCCATCTATTGTGAAGTTCTAGCGATGCAGCGCAGAGAAATAAAAGAGACACAGCAGGCCTGAAGCAAATGATGAAGGGCTTCCAATCTCTTCACTCTTACTTCTGTGATGAGTCCTAACAAGAAGTCAGCATTTCCTTCAAGTCACGTGTGTCTGAGAGTCTTTGGAGATTTGTGGCAGAGAGAGTGATGCATCCTTTCCTTTGTAAGCTGTGAATGCCTTTTAGGGGTTCCATTGGTCTATCCAGGGATCTCCTGCAGTTAAATTTCTTGTTGTCGCTTCCACACACTGAAGCAGTTGCCACAATGGAAGACATGTGTGTTATACTTTTAGACATATATTCATGGAAAGTCTCATATTTTTTAAACTGCTTTTTCAAATAACCTGCTTCCATTCCGTTCATAGCTTAGTGAAGAATTAAATAAGATTTGTAGTCTATGCTGGAAAAGGAGTATTTATAAAGTGGACTGGTTTGTGGGATAATAACTATAGAATGCTACTCCCATTATCTTTGCAAGATCCAACTTGATGGAAAAGTTTGCTTGGTACCCTCAGTAGCAAACACCAACATATTAATGGTAGTAGCGTAAATTTTCATATCAAAAGTATGTAGATGTTCGGAACTATTTATTTACTTTTTATAGTTAAGACCTATAAAAAGCGTCTTAAGTAAAATGCTATAACTGAAAATTTTTTTATGGGTTTATTATGAGGAGCTTGACACACCTTTTTCATTAATTCTTTGAAGAAATCAACAGCAGTAGTTTACTTAACATTGGAGGAAAACTTATGCAATTTTGATATAAAAGTAGAGCCCTTAGATACATTTTTTGTCTATTTTGTGTGCCAAAGAGAACTCACTTAAATGCAATGCTTTACTGCTGAACATAATATTCCAACAAGGGTGTAAAACATAGGATGACACAAAGATTTCATTTTCATTACTTCTTTCAGCCAGGCAGACCTTGGTATATGCCAGAAATCAATAACCACTGTAGTCTCTTTTAAATCCTGTTATTTATTTCTATTCTAATAGAGGGAGGGAATAAGAAGCCCCTTGGTGATGAAACTAGTTATCTTCTTACTGAAGTGGTTATTAAAAAAGCATAGTATGTACTTAGGGACTCTAAACTGCACATGCTCATGTGCTTTGCTCTGCACCCACAAAGAGTCCCATGGAAGCTGAAGAGGACTGTTCATTTGCATAAAGTTAAAGTGTATTCCTAAGCACTTCTAAGCTGAATGACTAGTTTAACAAATGCATTGAGGATCCATCATATTTTTCCCTTTATGCTTGTATTTCCAGAGAAAATAACATTCAGTATTACATCTTTTTCATCAAACAAAACTGTACTACACATCACAGAAAGAGAAATGAAATAAAAATCACTGTCAGCCTAATTGTGTAAGAAGTTAACTGTGGGACACGTTCTTTCAGTAACTTAAAGACACTCTGCCAGATTCGATTTCAGGGGACAAAGTGAGGGTATGAGCTTAGAAAGTGACACCAGGGCTCTGAGCCCTGGAAAGCATTGGCTATCAGTCACTTCTGAGGGCAACTTGAAAAGGATTAATGCAACAAAATAAATTGAGCATGAATTCAAATGACTTGGTCAAGCTGAGTCAGAGCAGAAGTTTCTATGCTGCCAACTGCCTGGAAAACCAGGCCTTGCTGTTTTGTAATGATACAATCTGCTTTTTTAAAAGAGCCAACAACATGTGTTGCTGTTTTCTGGTAATGCCAAACATCTCCTTTTACACAGAAGACTGAGATTTTGTGATTTAAAAGCCCGCTTCAAAATGCAGGCAGAAGACCATACCTGCCCACAAAGTGTATTTTCGATTTCTTTTGTCGTTTGCAGAAGTACACCATTACAGAAGAAGTAGTTTGAAAGGAAAAAGACAATTAGGCTTATAGATGAGTGGAGTTGCAGACTGTATTCTAGGCGTTTTGTTTTGTTTTGTTTTTTTCTGAAAAGAATTGACTTTATAGTTAATATAAGATGGTATGATCAACCAAATAAAACTTTCCGTTCTGAAAACGCAGCATGTTTGTTTGGAGTGTACGGAAGAGGGGAAAACACTTCTCATATGATCATACATTTAGCTGAGAATGAGAAAATAGATTATATTTAAGGAATGCCTTTTCTGGTGGCTAGAAGTGAGGTTCAGAAACAAATCTCTAAAACTGCTATTATTAGCCATCTCAGAGGAGAGAGATATTTCATCTGACTCTGCCCCAGTTTGGAGAGCTCTCAGTAATACAAAAAAAAAAAATTGAAGGAAAACTATATGAAAGTTATTTGTCCTAATTTCTAGTGCCTACTAAAGTGGTCCATATTGAAAGTCTAATATAAAGAATGATGCTTGAAAGGAGTAGTTTCCTGCTCCCAAACATAAAGCATTCTTCCCATCATCTCTTCTCCTTTGCCATAGAGAGTCTGTTGTGATTTTCTTTTATAGTTCCAATATAAATTGGATAAATGATGCTATAATCCTAATAGGAGCTGAGAACATGCAAATTCAAGACAAGCTTCTATGCATAATGGCAGAATTGTCTTGAATCACAATCTATAATTTTCACTTTATTTTCTTGTTATTTTAATTGATTTGGTGGCAGGTTAGGTGCATTCTCCTAATTCAATTTATATTCAGTCAGATGGCTAAAGAAAAAGCCTAACACTTAATCTGAAGTGATAACCCTTCAGAAAATCCTCCAGAAAAATGCCTTCTATGTTCTCAGTACTCTGGAAAACACATTTAAAGTACTGTAAGGAGTGAAAAGCCCTGGAAATCTGTGGAAATTTTAAAAAGAAAAAAGAAAAAAAATTAGGAAGCACATGTGAAACTGTAGTATAGCATTGCCTATAGTGGCACCCAAAGCACATGAAGATTTAAGAAAGAAAAACTAAAATGGAACACATCTCAGGGTGTCCTGAATGTTGTTGAAGGAGTTTGAGCCAGGAAAGCCTCTAGTCATTTACAGCCAAAAATACAGTGGATTTCTGCCAACCTTGTCTTTCTAGGTTCGTGTCAGTCCATATTTTCCCTGTCTTTCCATTGGCTACTTGCCTTTTCAGTACAACAACTACAGGGGTAAGAACTTAAGCTGTACTTGGCCAGCAGACCATACTGATGCGTCAAAGCACTGCTTCCTTGGAGGCCAAAAATACCTTTTGCATGATGTAATCGTGGACTTCTAATTGACAACTAGTGTCTACAGTAAAAGCTAATGATCCAGACACTTCAGGCACAGAGGTGTGGAGGAGACAGAGGAGCTCATAGTCGTTACTTACCAGCGACATCCAGTCAAATGGATACACTGCACAAGGTAGCTGCAAAGATTACAGGTTTCTGATGGCTTCTGAAGGGTAAAATTCAGGAAGGCAGCATAGGCAGAGAGAAGTAAGATTTTATTAGATTAACTGATAGAGCATACTTTGCTTGGTCATGGAATCTCACAGCTCTAGCATATACCAGCAAAGCCTGTAGCATTTTTCTGGACAGAAAAGATACTGCTTCTATTTCTGCCTGCATTATGAGGATTTTAACTCTGTATTTCGAAGTAATTTACAGTGCTTGATGATTAACAAGAACAGGACAAAGCTCCTGCTCTGCCCTGCTCTTTCTAGCACTAGCAGAAATAAAGTACGGTACAATCTCCTTTTGGAGGCAAAGGGAAGTATCTGTTGAGTAAAGTCAACACTTGAACCGGAGAGAGGGTGTGAACAACAGGAGAGAGATATTTCTGAGTACGTCTGTGAATGCATGTACTGGTTGTGAGAGGGGAGTGCTTTGTTGCAGGTGGGTAACTCATGGGTGAGTCAGGAGCGACTCTGGTGACAAACCTGCCGGAAGTGTAATTTGCAGCAAACCTTCACATTAAAGCTGCCTTTAGAAGTAGGTGTGTCGGTGGCATCAAATATGGATTTGGAAGTTACTCTGAACGTCCACAGGGGAACAAAAAAATAAAAAATGTTCACAAATCAGAGAGCTGAGATCAGTAAGACCCAAGCCTATAAAAATGGCCTGAAGTTACCAAAAGCACATAAGAAAGTCAGGAGCAAAATGATCATTCTCAAAAAGAGATGGAGGAAAAAAAAACCCAATCGATTTTCAGAGCCCTAGCACTTCTGAGATCCCATAAGGAAATGCTGCTGCAGCTTTTCTTTATTTCTTTGTTTCTTTTTTGCTGTTGTTGTTATTATTCCTGTAAAAGGCGGACGAGTGCATTAAATAAAATTAAAATTCGATTTAAACCTGAAAAACCTAATTCACTTGTACCCTGGCTTTGATATAATAGGGCGCTTATTTCCTCTTTTTCAATTGTACATCTCCCAGGCTTTTTATTCCTCTTTCTGCTGCAGGGGACCCTGCTGTAGGTGCTGCTTTTCCCCTTTCTGCTGGAGGGGACCCTGCTGTAGGTGCTGCTTTTCCCCTTTCTGCTGCAGGGGACCCTGCTGTAGGTGCTGCTTTTCCTCTTTCTGCTGGAGGGGACCCTGCTGTAGGTGCTGCTTTTCCACGCGTCCTTTGCCGCCCTCTGGTGACCGCCTCCCGTCTCTGTCCCTCAGCCACCTTCTCCGCCAAGGGAGGAGGGAGGGAAAGAGACGAAAAAAAGACCATTTCTGCAGAAAGTGAGGATCCTGCCCCTCCTGCTCTGGTCACTTTAGGTGTGACTTACAAAGACTTATCCCTCCTGAGAAGCGCGTTCCTTCACGTGCCGCAGGCATGTCCTTCGTATGGAAACAGATCCTTCAGTTTACTCCTTTATAAACAAGCTCGTTTTCATCAAGTTCAACATTTACAGCCCTCGAGCTTCCTATTTCCTGTAAAAATGCCCCAGTCTTGAAGCTCTCAATCAAACTAGAAGCTGGAAACTGGCTTCCCGGGACTCCAAGCCCAGCAGAGCCTTTCCCGTGTCCAACAGCTTCGGAGGAGATCCGGGCTGCTGTTTGCATTGCAGGACAGCTTACCACCCTTAGTCATGGGCCAGGAACCTGTTTACACCAGGTTCCAGCATGGTAATAATAATTTACGGCTGCTGGAAATGAAGGGGTTTTGATTTGGGTGGGTTTTTGTTTTTGTTCTAAACGATGTGACATTAGCTGTAAAGGAACCAGTGGAACTCCCAGCTGTATTAGCCCTTGTAAACTGAGCTGGGAGTTTGCTATTGCTCACTGTGCTCCTGTGGTTTCTGGTGTGTTGACACTGAAACCATGCGCAGTAGTAGCCAAGATAGTTAAACACAAAACACAAATCCCATATCTAAGGATCTCATTCCGTAGCTTCGTTTCTCCTCTCTCCCTGAATCCCTTTCTGATATGTATAGCAACCCTCCCACCGCACAGTTCCTTCTCTCAAGGTTATTTTCAAGAGTTTTGTCTTCTTCCACAGAAAGCAGCTTACTGCTTCCCAAGGATGCTCCCAAATGTTCTGCAGCTCTTACTGATCTTTGTTTTGATGATGCACTTTAATGAGCATGTTTGAGATTTACAAGGTAGATCAAATTAGACTCCCTGCGGAGAGGAAGTAATGTAAATTACGATGAGGGAAAGCGGAAGACGGGCTTGTGATACATGTTGTGTACTGAACTGCTGGAGGGACTCGGCTGCTCAGCCGCAAGGAGATCGCAAAACCGAGACTGACCAGAAGAGAGGAGTTAATAGCAGAGAGGGGAGCTAATAGCACAGAGAGAAAGAGAGGGAATAAGATTGTGATCACTCCATCATGTGGCATGTTCCTGTCTGTGTCTGGCATGATGGGAGGAGGTATATTGCTAAGCAAGCCATTTTTTTTTCTCATTGTCTATAATTACAGATACACCCATAACTGCCCACAAGCTTATCACAAAAAAAGGATTTCACCTCCCTTTGGACATGAGCAATGCTACTATAGCTTCTGTTACAGGCAATGCCTTTGTGCAGGTGCAGTTTGGTGGAATTCTCCAGAAAGCTGTGTCAAATTTAGTTTTCAAGTCTTAATTTTAGTTTTCAAGCCACTGTGATAGGCTGGTCTAAATTATTCAGTGTTGCAGCCCAGATACCAGTTCTGGGTCACTTCACGTGATGACGACCCTCTCCACTTAGATAGCAGTATATTTGGTTGGACATGTATGAGCATAACTGGAGGTTATATGCATGGTAGCCCTGTCTCTACTGTTTATACACATGTAGAATCTAAGGAAGAAGAGCAACTTATCAGTCATGTATAGATCACCCGTGTTTGGGCAATGCCACACACAATAGAAAGCTTCTTCCTGACAGGGCTAGAAGTGCAAAGGGGCTACATAGACCTAGCTAAAGCAAAATGAGGGAGAATAAACCCCACACGTTCTTTCATAGCATTTCCCCTCCCTGACACTGGAAAAAGGAGTTGTCCTTTACCACTGAGCGTTAAAATCATCACAGCTAGATAAAATTCGTATTCTTTTGTGACATTTAAGAAAACACAGCTGGACCAGTGAAATGTATCAAAACCAGGCTTGACCAAGTATTTTGGACACTCACTGTTATTTTCTAGTTATAGTTTCACCTTTCCCTAAGATAGTTAAAGTGAATTGGAACGTGGTCAGTAGAAGCACAAATTTTCAACCTCCTATGTATTCACAACGAGGTAGATTGCATTAATAGAATATGGGTTTTAAACATTAACCTCTATCATCTTTGATGAAATTATCGTTCAATTATACATGTCACAAAGTTGGCTTCAGACATTCCCGTTGAATTTTTGCCTGCGACTTCAATGGAGCTATAATTTTGATTCGTACTTAACCACTGAAATAAAGAAAACACGAGCAGTCTGGATAGTGCATGGGTGCTTTATGTAGCCCCATAGCAAAGATACTTCTGTTTTCTTTCAACAGAAGTCATTCAAGATCCCCTGAGCCTGAGGGTTCCCTCCCGTTTCTTTTTAATCCTTCACCTACGCATTTTTCATCCGTGCCCAAATATCAAGGCATACAAAGTCTGTTTATATGGGATGAGATTAATTGCCAAGACTTGAGCAGTCTGAAGGTTGCTACCCTGCTGACTTTTGGATTTTAGACTCAAGTTCAATTTTAAGCTCTTCCAGTTGTTGATTCTGAGATAACAGTCATCTCTTCTATTTTTAGCTATGAAATTTAGCTTTGAAATTAACATTTATTTGGTGCTGAATCCTGTATCTGTTTCCAGCACAGGAATAAGATTTTCCTCACATGCATTTGGCTGCGTTGAACCTTAATTAGAAAAAGGAAAGAACAGATACGCATCTTTGAGAATTCAGTTAACATTTGCTTGCACTTCATTAACTAATGCCAAATGCAGGAAGGAAGCAAACATTCCGTTCTTTAAGAATATTAATGAATGAAAGTGCATGATAATGTGGAAAAAAATAACATAGGAAATAATATCACAGGGAGAACGTGTATTATTCCAGTTCTGCCACTGGAAAAGGAGAGGGAAAGCAAAGTATAACTAACTTCCGTCTCAGTCAGCTCATACCACTGCCAGTGTTGTTTTATAGTAACATTTGAAAAGTAGTTGTTTCCATAGCAAGAATTTCTGGGTCTGGACTTACCCTGGCTTTCTCTGGACATGCTGTGCGCTGCCCACGGGAGTAGTGAGCTGAGCTCTGCCGGCTCCCGCTCTGCTTGCAGACCTGGGTGATGTGCCGGTGAAGTGCCAGTTGGCCTGGCTGCACTGTCATTACTGCAGCTGCTGCTGTAGATGAGCCCTGAGCGAGCTGTGTGGACACAGCCAGCCCTGGCTTCCCAGAGCTGTGAGGTTTATATCCGTGGCGTTGTCTGAAAAGTCGTGCTGCTGATAACCTCGTCCTGCGATAGGGTGCCAGCATCGGAGAGGCAATGATCTCCAAAGATAAAACCGAGCAGCCTTCCTCTGCTCCCAGTCAGCCTTATCAACCAGTAACTGACTGGGACCCTTGCTGGCACCAGCCGTGTTGAAATCCAGTGATTAGCACTGTTGTGATGGTCGTGCCTCCATGACAATCCCTGCCTCCCAACTGAGCTTGTGACTGGTGACTAGGCAGTGACCTGCCCTGCGCACATGTAGAACAGCAAGCCTGGATATCTCATCATCTGCATACGGCTGTTTATAAAACTGAGAGACTAATAGTAACACTATCCAAAACAGAACTCAAGTATCAAATGTATAATGCCTATTGGGATAAATAAATCATGTGAGTCACAGGGAGCTCCGATAGCAGAGGCTGTTGAAGTTCAGGAAGTGTTGTAAATGTCATGGCCTTTTAGGGACTGCGTGCTTGAAGGAAGATGCCATCACAACGTGCTGTCTTTTACCTCTTCTTTTTCCTGGTATTATTCTTGACCTCAATGATTTTTGTACTCGGGTAAAAGGGAAATCCACATTGTGCACCCAGGTTCTCCAAAACTCATAAGGCTGTAATGCTGCCTGCTTTTGGTTTCGGGATCAAAAGAGAGGGGCTGGTATCTCCTCACCACAATACGTGGCCTTATGAGAGTAAGGCACAACTTTCTTTCAAGGGCTTTACCCTTTTCCAATTCTTTATGGTGCTAAATGTCTTAAGCTTTCAATCGCAGCAATACACAGAGCGCCCAGCACCTTGCAATAGCAAATCCCAAACCTTCTTCCGTGGAAGCTGGAGCTCCAAAATTAATTAGGGCAGGGTTTCATTTATAATTGCCTTTTCCATGCACAACTTTCAGTAATCTGCCAATATTTGCAACGATATAAAAGCACTGATAAAGAAATATTCAGTGTGCAGTCACTCGGATAGCTTTCTACATCATGTTAAGAAAAGAGAACAAAAACACCTTTCCGGAGGCAATTAGTATCTTTTAAGTGTCTGAAATACCATGCTGGGAAAGGATGGTCACTGTAGAAATGCTTAGCTGCCTGGCTAATCTGTAGTTTGTCCACTGGAAATACACTCAGTAAAGTAAAGCATTGCTGAATGCTGGGCTGATACTTCGCATACAGGGTTGTGGAAACTCCTGGGGGTGACTGGAAGCTACGGCTTGGCATACTTGCCCAGTCCTCTGTATTAGGGCCACATTCTCTTCAGGCCTGGGTGAGTCTCCTCAAGATTTAAACCCATTAATAAGAATCAGTAAACGGCATGTGAATTTGAGGAGTGGGTTCAGAGGAAAATGCTGATTTAGGTGCTGCACAGAGATGGTGTAACCCTGTGGCTTCTTCATCCCCAAGAAAACTGGAAAATGCAAAGTGATGGTGCAAGCAGTAGGACACAGGGATTTAGCCCTGTGCCAGATCTTATCCTTCTGGAAATGAAAGGGTATTCCTAAAGGTATGAACTTTTGCAGGGCTAGGTAGCAAGGAAGCCTGTAGTTTTCTCCTCCTGCCCTGCACCAGCCTGAGCCCCAGTGCTGGAGGGAGCAAGTGGCACAGGATGTATGAAGTGCACTCCAGGGAATTACAGCACTAAAGCCTCCAGCATTGCTCCAGGGAAGCAGGGAAGGGAGGATGCAGAACACACCTCATCTTTTACCTTGTCTCTATGACTTGCTCCTCAGGATAAACTGATGTGAAATAGTAGGGTAACCTTAAGA
Source organism: Actenoides lindsayi (assembly GCA_025331215.1). NCBI lineage: Eukaryota > Metazoa > Chordata > Aves > Coraciiformes > Alcedinidae > Actenoides > Actenoides lindsayi. Next base: position 7,319 of record WTSP01001486.1, on the reverse strand, counting down.
GAATGGCTACTTTTTTCTTTTAAAAAGAGATATATTTATTTACGCAATGAATCCAGCAGTGGTTCGGTGACAACTGCAATGTCACCAGTCTTCCCAAAGCTACAGCCACAGCTGGGGTTAGATGTACAGCTACCATAATGCATGAAAGCTTTACTGAAGCCCATGCTAATTCTCATGGCTTCATCTTGTGTGATACATGAAAAGAGAAGAATGGCAAAGCCACTAAGGAAGGAAAGAGAAAAGAAAGTTAGTAACTTTCACTTTGAGGTGTTTTGTTGGGTTTTGGGGGTTTTTTCCACTTTTGCAGGTTTTTGCCTCAAATTAACATTGGCTAATGAAGTGCTTTGCTATGAATGGTAGGTCAATTACTGTAAGGATTACGTTTGTCTTTAATGAAGTGAATCTTACTGCTACGGTTCCCGCTCAAGGATATTCTAATAAATGAAGTCTTGCATCCTAATGAGTTCCAGCCATATTAGAGAATTATGCATAAATAAGAAATCCAAAAATAATTTTTAATTATGCAGGGATTGTTCCCAAAGTGAATCTATCTCAGACAGGAAGGTGGCTTTAAACACATGGTGCTTTAAGAAGAACCATTTCCAAAGAGATCATTAGAAAATTCATCTTTTACAGATGCAACACTCACAGCACCAATTAATTAATGGAGCTGGAAATTAGCATAACTTTAGTACAAAAATAGATACAAAGTAGCTGTTAGAAAACAAGCATCTAAAATAGAAAGTCTGATTTTTTTTCTTCTTGGTTATATGAATAAAGCAGAAATTAGACTTTGGGCTATAGGCACTTCCTTAAAAATAATCTTTCCCATCTGCCAAATTAAGGCTGTGAGATGAAACACACCTTAGACAAAAATACCTCAATTATTGTGAATTATCAAAGCATCACTGAAATAACTGGAGCTCTACTGATAAATCCCAGCAAAGTGCCTGAGCCCTCTGGCTTTCTGTGCAGAAGAGAACTGCAGTTTGATCCCTGCCCGTCCTCCAGGTATTTCAAACTCCACGTGGCTCCTCCTGGTACGAAAATGAGCCCAGTCAAAAGCCATCAAGCATTTTCCTTGTTAACCTGCCAGTCTCTGCTGTCCTGTTTTCTACTTCTAAGTTTGATTTTTGCGTTCAATATCAAGTCTGATCACCTCAGCTGAGTTAAATTGCTCAGGGTTTTTTTGTACAGTTCCTAATCTGCCTTTGTGCAGCCGTGCAAAAGTAACACTGGTAACTACCGTAGTACTTCTGCTTCAGCAACGAGGCTCCTAAAGCCATGAGAGTGGATAAAGTGCCTCCGAACTCATGTCCATAGGGTATAAATCCAAGCTGGAAAATCCAACCAGACTTCCACCTGAATAGGAGGCCTGGTTAATTTGATTAGAAAGTGGCTAACGTGCCCATTCCTGCTACCGCTGCTAGAATAATATTAGGTGAGAGCAAAAAAAATGGAGATGACACGGTTTGCAAACAGTCTAAAAAGCAGCAGTCTCCACATTTGCCTGTTCCACAACCTTCCAGTGCATTTACACCAGGGGATGCGGGTTTTCTTATGAGTGTTTTTCCAACAACAGAAAATGACTTGATGTCAACTTCTGTTTTTGAACGGCAAGGACCAAGTTGGGTGTAGGAGGAAGGAGGCAGCCAAGAGGAAATTTGAGGCTTTTTAGTTTCCCACTGTAAGCAGGTATGCATTGACTGTACTGCTTCCAAAGGCGTATGCTGCAAGTCAGCATTAATAACACCTCACAAAAATGTGACTAAACCCGTATAATACACAAGATGCAGTCACAGCACCCTGTAGGACAGCACCCATTATACTGCAGCCTCCAAATGTCTAAGCAATAAACCCTCTACCTCTTCCACGTCCACCACTTTCACACCCTGTTTGTTCCTAAAAGTCCTCAGTCCCAACCTTGAAAGAATGAACATGTCTGAGAGAGGCAGCAGAAGTCAGGGTGATTGGGGATTTTCCAACAAAATGGTTTTTCTGGAAAATTCCATTTCTGAGAACTAAAATAATTCTCCAGAGTGTAACTGTTAAAAAAATTAATCACCCAAAACTGCCAAGAGAGCAAGGCATCCTGGGAAGAGACATGGAAGGTTATGGTGCTCCCACAGCTCACAGGGCTTTGTTTTTCAGTTGGACTCCTACACAGCCTTGACACATGGAACAAAAACCCCTCAGGATCCTGCCACAGAAACAAGGGCCTATTATCCCTGGGATTTTAGCTTCACTTCAGCTTAGCTTTGGACTCTGCAGTACGGAGCTTGCAAACCTCAAATCCTGGTTGACTCAACCAGTGGTTTCCAGACTTTTATCTCACAACTGGTCCTTCCTCTCCATGGATCTTAAAAACTGCATGGAAGCCATGGAAAGTGGACTTTCCAGCTCAATTTCACTCATAAAGGAAGCATTATTATTGTTTTAATTTTTTTTTCTGCCACTGTGAAACATTTTGAAACATTGTTTTGTTCCTCTAGAGTGAAGTATTTGTCCTTTTTTTCAGAACCTTTGGATTCCCAATAAACATAGAAATTAATATTTTAATCAGCTTCAAGTGAAGTCCAAAAGTGGAAAGAAAGAAGGAATAAAAACCAACCTCCAGCAGCATCCCCTACTTGGGAAAGCTGTGGAGCTTTCCATTCCTAACAGCAGAATCGTGCTGTTGGTTAGAAAGAGCAGAACACAGAATGGTTTTGCATTGGCAACACAAATGAACAGCAACAGCTATGGTCTTTGTCATCATAATCAGGAAAAAAAGATTGATCCCTTTACTTATATAAGCTAAAGATTACATATTTCCCTGCTTTTCATCTAAGTGCTTTCTTTGAATCTTGGCCAGTGGGTAAGGAATTAGTTAACAGGTTTGAGATGACATGAAAAGAAAAAAACATCTACTTGACCTGCCTCTGTTCAGATGTTTAGAACTTGTAGAAGAAATTAGTGCCTTGTTACAACAATTGATATTGCTTATCTTCCAACACACTTGATGCATGAATCCAATTCCTTTATGTACTTAGTAGGCATTAGAAGAGGAAAAAAAAAGTAGTAAGGGTTTTATTCCCCATACAGGGCAGCAGGGCTTTAAAGAGGGCTATTTTTAACTTTTATTTTACTTAAGAACAGAAAGCAATGTTCCCAAAGTCTCCAGAAGTCTGTTCCAAATCACTCTGTTCTCTGGATTAATCTAAATGTTTCACTTCAATAAACTAAATTTCTGACATTTTATTTTGATTCACTGAAATTTTATTTTTCAATATTATGGAGGAGGAGAAAGTTATCTGTGATACCCTTTGGTATTTCCTAAGGAAACAAGGATTACATTATCATGCTTCCAAGGTGCACCTCTGCTTTCCTATCCTCCTCCTCTCTTCCCACACTCCCAAAAAGTTTTGAATCTAGTTTTAATCAAATCTGTCAGAAAGTTCTGCAGTTCTTCCAATCTCAGGAAAGCAGCCTTGTGAGTAAAGCTGGTAACGAAACACTATTAATACACCATTAAGGGCAGTAAAACAAATATACATCTTATTAAACATGGGAGAATCTGCACCAGATTTTTCTTATTACAGTCCCACCACTTACAGAGTAGCTTGTTAACAGTGTTGGGGAGTTCAGGATGTCTGCATGATGGCCTCCTGCCTGAATGCATAAGGTTAAACCAAAAGCTTTACAGAAAAACAGCAAAATAGATACAAGTATATGGCTCTGAAGAAGCAATAGATAAGCCAAATATTGAGACATCACCTTCAGCTGGGAATGGTCTAAAATGATGCTGTCTTCCCACAGTTCAAAAAGAAAAAAAAAAAAGAGAAAAGGGTGATCCCAAACTACATATTGGATCTAGAAATCTAAGGAGACTAAATGATCTGCAAGTATTACTGAGAAGTTTCAAGTACAGGAAAGCAGGTCCTGGAAGAGAAGAAAAAGCCTTCTCATCACACAGTAGGTTGCTCCCAGCCAGTGATGGAGATCTAGGTCGAGAGGAACATACATGTATTTTGGGGGAAATATTCAGAGATAGAGAAGTGGGCCTGCTTCATCCTTTGCTGTAACATACTGTGTATGTCAGTAGAAGAATCAGTAATGCTTTGAAGAAACCATTCACAAGTTATTAGCAAATCACTAACATTTTCTTCCACAAAAGCGGCCGTAAACCTCCAAACGCAGCTGGGCTTTTCTGTGAACCAGACGGAGAGGGTTTGGCAATACTGGGATTTCACTAGGAATGGTTGCACTAGGTGATCACACAGCCCTAGGCAGAGGAAGAGTAAAGATCATATTTGAAACAGGTTGAAAGGAAGGATTAAAAAAAGCACAGGTTTTGAAGCGCAAGCCTGAGGGAAACACAGTACTAAGCCAAAAGCTGATTTAGAAGGAAAAAAAAAAAGAAACACCCGTTCTTAATATGATTGATAGAGGGAACAAGTCTGTTTGGGATTGTCCAACCCCACCATTTTATCTTCAAAACAAAAAGCTCCACTCTGAGTGGTTCTTAGGCAGGTTTGCTGCCTGTGTGACCCAATTTAGAGGCAGTAAAGAGCCAAGTGGCAGCCTGGGCAAAGCAACACAAACATCTCGGGTGTACCCAGTGCTCTGTAGCAACTGCCCCATCACACTATTCCCCCCATAGTAAGCAAAAGCAGGATAAACTAGTCTGCAATTACCAAGTGGGTTCATTCGCTTCTTTAAAACATAAACATAGATCTAAAACGAGATTATATTACATCAGAAACAAGGTGAAGTTTGAAGACACCTGGTGGAATTTGGCTTAATGACTCTTTTGTCTTCGTAATTCACACCTTTCACCTTGCTAACATCTAGCAATTGCAAATTGGCATGCTACTGGAAAACGAAAGTAGCATCTTTCACCTGTCCTTTCTGTTCGCTTTATCTGTTCTTTCCTATTTTTTTCCCCTACATGTTTTGCAGACACGATGGATTTTTCTCTTAAAAGCTGCTAGTCCATTTCCAATTGGTATCCACTGTACAGCCAGATGCCTGTCATTTGTTTTTAAAATGAACTTTTTTGTTGTTGTTGTTGTTGTTAAGCTTATAATTTCAAAAAAGAGCCAAACAACTATGCCACTCGGTGCGTTTTGCACTCACTTGACAGTAGATTTTGCAAAAGACGCGTGATTCCTTATTATCTCATATTTCCCCTTATGACACATGGCCTACAAGTGTTTTGTTGAAGATGACAAAGAAAATGAGGACCGTTTCTGGAGGTACCACAAGTTATCAGGGCTTTCCTACAGCCAGCACAGAGCCGGAACCCTGACCTTGCCTTTGGAGAGACCAAGAAGGGAAGTCCAAGCCAGGAGCTAGTCAGCCTGCATCTGCAGAGATATCTGAGGGGCCTCCAGCTCTGAGCTCCTCCACCATGGGAAGGGTAGAGCACAGGGCTGGCAGCAGGGCTGCAGTGGTGTGGGAGTGAAACCCTGGAGATAGGAGGAAGGAAGCCAGAACAGGCTGTTTTGAAGGTGGTGTTGCTGAGCTGGGCTGTGACCCAGCTGCCTGCCTAGCACGGTCCCCTCCCACGGCAGAGAGCCCACAGCCCTGGAGAAGCTGTTATCATCTGTCACCATCAGTTACTCGCAGAATTTCTCCTCCCTTTAGTTCTTCAGCAGATGCCTTGTGGCTCAGACTCAGGAAAATCACTACACCCCTCTTGGACACGGTAGATATATCTTCCAGTGGCAAAAAAAAAAAAAAAAAAAAAAAAAAGCAAGGAAGGAATTTGCCATGTCCTTATAAAGTCAAATTTTCTGTGTACACACAGTCACATGAACTGCATGGCTAACTGCTGTGGTAACATCCACTACACCTATACATCTCGATAGCCCATAGTATGTTATTTATTAAGCACTCCCTCCCAGCAGAATCGTCAGTGCTAATCAGACCAGAGAGGAGAGGATTCCCTTTTGCCAGGAAGCTTATCCTCTCAAGATTCCAGTTTCATGAATCAGATTTCTGTTCAACTCATTTTTTTTTCTAATGCAAAACACAGCAGATAGGTTCTGTGCAGAGAAGTAACAGTGGAAAACGATGCAAACATCTTTCTGGAGGGATTAGCTGCTATACCAAGTCCAATTTGATAGCTGTCTTTCTTCAAGCTTACAGACCTTGCCAAGAAGCTACACTGTGCTGTCAGATTTTTGCTTTCATTCTCTCCCTTATCACTCTTAGAAATCAACACTGCTGTTTTGTAAACACCTGCACCCCAGTTAAGGAAAGGAGGATGGTTAATGGGGGCAGAGGGAAGAATTTGCAAGAGGTGCTGAGGAGTTCTCAGTGGATATAGAGACATACTTGATTCAAACAATGCCTCGCAGATCCGTTTTCCTCCCTTGGTTAAGAAAGATTTAATCTAGTAAAACGCATGGTGGCTACCTTTAGAAAAAACATATGGTATAAAAATACCAGATTGTGTATCTGAGATTAAAATACAGCCCTGACTTTTCACTGACAGCATGAGGTGCATGCTGTTTGCTTACTCATCACAGTAACTAGTCTGGTGCATCTTTCCACATTTCCAATATTAGATTATCTTCAGCATATAAAATCAAGCTGATGGAATAAGTCACCTAATAGATTATTGTCTAGTGAAAAAAAAAAAAAAAGCACAGGCTTGTCATTTTATTTGCTTACAAAGCACAACACACACCAAAAGCTGACTGATAAATACCAGTGGGGTTTCTAATGGGGAGTCAGAGAGAATCACACCAGCAAGGCAGTCAAAGCAAAGCTGCAGGGCTCCGGCCTGGCCTTGTTCCTTCTAAAATGATGGGCAATGCTACCTGAGATTCAACAGGTAACGAAGCCCCTTTATTACTCCCCTCCTAAGCTGGACAGAGAAGAGAAAATGTAACAAAAGAGTCATGGGGTGAGATCACTCAGCAATAGCCATCACAGGCAAAGCAGACACGACTTGGGGAAATTAATTTAATCTATTACCAATCAAATTAGAGTAGAATAATGAGAAATTAAAAAAAAAAAAAAAATAATCCTAAAACAGGTTTACCACACCTCTCCCTTCTTCCCAGGCTCAACTTCACTCCCAATTTTCTCTACCTCCTCCCCGCCAGTGGCACAAGGGGCTGGGGAATGGGGTTTGCACTCAGTTCACACATCATCTTTGCTGCTCTTTCCTCCTCAGGCTCTTCCCCTGCTCCAGCATGGGGTTCATCCTACAGGAGACAGCCTCCACAAGCTTCTGCAACATGGGTCCTCCCCACGGGCTACAGTTCTTCATGAACTGCTCCAGCATGGGTTCCCCATGGGGCCACAGGTCCTGCCAGGACCCTGCT